>APFE030536014.1:0-15571 GCA_000404065.3 Pinus taeda | reverse complement strand
CATAGAGGGTGGAAGCTCTTTACGTTTGTCAAAGAATCACTGGTGGTGATCTAATACCTGTTGCATCTCAGGCTGAATATGAGGAGTAGTGGATTTAATGGCCTGGATGGCATTAATTTGGCGACTACTCCATGATGGCCATTTTTTAAAAGTTTCTCCATTGTATTCCAGCTTATGATAGTAGGCGCACCTGCCTGGAGTCCCCTTAATGTATGAATGTGGTCATTCTTCCTAAAGCTCATATATAACTCCTGGAAATCCATTGTGATAGGGCCCAATGTGCGAAGTCATTCAACACCTAGAACAATGCCGCAACCACCCATTTCAATAGCAAACATGTGGGTCTTTAGGTGGTATTCTCCCATCTAAAGCTTAATATTTTCATAGCGACCTTCACATTTCATGGTACCCCCATCAACGATAAGGACTTAGAAATTAGATACCACCTGCACAAAGCAATGAACAACTTCTATGACTCTCTTATGGATAAAGTTATGAGTGCTACCAATATCAATCAATACCACTACTAGTTGATGTTAAATAAAGCCCCATATTTTGAGAGTTTGAGGCAAAGAAATGCCAGCCAAGGCATGTAGTGAAATGATCACCTCATTTGGGGTAGCTGTGAGATCATTGTCGGTTTGGGTTTCCCCTGCTTCTTCCTTGGGCACCTTAAGGGATGGAACTTCATTTGTTGGGCTGTTATCAATAACATTAGTTTGGAAGAATTTGGTTCCTTGCATTTATGTCTAGGAGAGTACTTGTCATCATAGTAGTAACACAATCCTTATTTTCGTCTTTCGTCCATTTCTGTTGGTGACACCTTTTGAATCTTAAGTGTTTCGTTGAGGCTCGGAGCCCTAGGGGGATGCGCCTTGGCAACGAAATTTGGATGATTGGACTAGGCATTTAAGGGATCTCCACATCTAAGGCCTTGCGACATGCGTCCAACCAAGTAACTAGGTGGTGCATCTAGACATGGGCTTGGATAGATTCGTTTAGGACATTGATGAAACATTCCAAGTAGAAGTCATCTCCTAGACCGTTAGTTCTGATGACCAATTGCTCAAAGAATGCAATGTAGTCCTTTACTGTACCCATTTGTTAGAGCTTTGTGAGACAACCAAAAAAATTAGATTCCCATTGAAAGTGATCACATATGGATTTTGTTCCAAGTTGCTCTCACTGGATAGCATTTCTAATGCCACCTCCACCACTTCCATCTCTCTTGGTCAAAGTAAAGGGATCCCACATGTAGTTTAGTTTCATCTCCGTGGATATCATTAAGGGAGAAATTCTGCTCCATTTGTGCTACCCATACTGCGGGGTTAGAGCCATCAAATTTGTACATGTCCAGCTTGGGTGTCCTATGGTTGGAAGAGTGGTGATTTCCATGGAATTGAATGTGATGGATGGATTATCCTTCTATGTGTGCATCAACGCTATGCTCCTCCATATGAGGCGGTCTTATAAGGGCTATTATATATGAGATCTATTTGAGAAACTTGGTCTCGAATGCATCAAATATTTCTTCAAGTTTGTTGACCCTCTCGATTGCCTTTTCTGCACCCATAACTTGAGATCTGGTACCCAGCATACACCAATCCTGGACAATTTTTTTGAGCTTACTTAAGAGTAGTTTTCTTGGAAAGAGGGAAATCTTGGGAGTCTAATGACATGGATCACTTGAGGCCGTATCGGGAAAATTTTTGGGACAACCAAAAAATTTGGGGCTTACAACTGAATGGTACCATTGTGACCAGTTCGTCGTCCTCAATCTTATGGGCTAAGTCTCTTGCAAGTTCCCTAGGATGGCCGAATTCTCGAAAGCTTGATCCTACCCAGTGTCCTGCGAAAATTTGGCTTGGACTATAGCAACCAAAAACTTCACTGCATAAGAGTCTAATTGGAACTGTGAAAACCCCAACTGCTGAATCTAATTTGTACAGTGACGACAAAACCCAAATTGTTAAATGTGAGTTGCACGACTCTAGTAGAACTCCAACTGCTGGATTTGAACTGGAAGATAAGGTAGAGGGTTATCTTCAGATAGGATATGGAACTATGGTCATAAAGGAGTGTTAGGTGCTACATATCACAATATACATAGGGGTCCAACAATAATACTCAACCCAATCTTTTAGGGTGCTAATTAAGGAGGATCGACCGTACCCTTAGTTGTACTACCCGACTACCCTATCGTATGGGCAAGTAATCTCCCCGAGTGTTGTTCTCAGTGTACTATAGCAACAAGATGACCGATGACTTATCTAAGTTTAGATTTTAGGTGAGTCCATGTGGCTTCCGATATAGCCAAGGGTACGTGGAAGTGCAATCTATGCATGGTTGTGTCTAATGCACTACTACTTGAAGGGGTACCTACAAGGTTTACAAGGGAGTCCAACAAGTGACCACCTCTTGTAGTTCCTATGTGCATGCCTCCCCAAATACACAGGTTTATGCGCTCAATGACAAATCTCATGGTTTAAAGACGCCGGAACATGTCTCTAGCCTAGAATAAAATCTACGAAAATTAGAGGTACAACTGGCCTTGGAAAGTACTCTGATACTACTTGTTATGCTCTTGATCTGTGAGAAATCCAGAATACCAGAAATATGAAGAAATATAGCCTAGAACACAGAATTATCACATGAAATGAGGAAAGCTAAAAGAATTTTATTATTCAGAAACAAATTCAATGTTCACTTGCCTCTTCGAGGGGGCAATCTCTAGCAAAGCAGAGCTCAATTAAAATGAGGCTCGATGATCTTTTCCTTACTAACTAAGACTATTTATAGCTAAATGACCTCCAAAACCCTAACTACTAGTGGTCCCTTTCATAACATGGATTAACCACTTTATTTATTAACTATGGACCGTTTACAACTACTATGGTCCCTTTTCTTTAATGTGTGTCAACCACTTACAATTATTAATATGGTCTTTACTGATTTTCTAACTAACTATGACTCTGACTTGACCCATTGGGCTTATTACATAAATAAAAAGGGTTAGGGTTAGATCATACTTTGTTTTGCATTTTTTTGTTTTGTTTTTTAATTTGAATAGGAATAGAAGTGGGATAAACTTATGAATTATTTAAAATGAAATAAAAATATATTATTTTTTAAACTACATTGATATTAATTTTATTCATTAATAATAACTTATTTCATGGAAATAAGAAGGTTGGGAAAGATACTTGAGCATAAAGATAAACTTATTTGTATTAGGGTAAATTGTAATGATCATAAATTAGCTTAAAAGGGATTAAAATATTTATAAATGAGGACCTCATTCCATGAAAGGAACTTGAATTGAGGAAGAAGGTTTAAAAGGAAAAGAAAGCCAGAAGGGTAGGAAAATGGGTAATCATTAGAAATAAGAAAATTATTATTAAGGATTAGGAACAAAATGAGAGTAATAAATAGGAATTTGTAATGCTTTGAATAATCTTTTGGAAGTGTCATGACTTTCCATGGTGTAAATATCCTACGTTATGTTGGATCCTGAGTGAAATTGATATTATCTTTTGATTTTCTAAATTTAGGCCTCTGTGATCCATAATGAATTAAGAAAAGTCTTTCAGTGGAAATCACATAAGAAATTTTTTTGGCCGACGCGTTTCGAACCAACAAGTGTGGTTCATCATCAAGACCAGATGAAGAGACAGACCATGACAAAGGCTTAAGTAGAGAGCAATGTAGAGACCATAATTTCAAGTAATGAGTATTTTTGAGCAATACTATTTAATAAATTTATAAATTAATATCATAATTTAAATATTATTGTTCAAAAATAGTTGTTACTTGAAATTAGGGTCTCTACATTGCTTTCTATTTAAGCCTTTGCCATGGTCTACCTCTTCGTATGGTCCTCATGATGAATCACACTTGTTGGTTCGAAACACGTTAGCCAAAACTTTCTCTTATGTTATTTCTACCAAAGACTTTTCTTAATTATTTTTTTAATTGAAAATTGGGAGTATGATGAGCCTAAGATCCCTTATATAGGTGGATTCATTTTGTCATCGGCTTGGGACAAGAAATCATCTTGCAAAGGAATTGGAGGAATAACTTCTTATATAAAAATGAGTGTCCTTTCTCATATTGATATTTATAAAATAGACCTCAATTGATACATTTGGATCAAAATATTTTGACATTAACTTTAAGAGAATTTATATCACAATTTGTTATTTCACACCTATCAAATCTAAATTTGTTAAGAAAAAAAACTAGATAAGAATTTCCCTTATAATACCTTAGAATAAGATATTCATAATCTATGGAATGAAGGCAATGCCATATTCATAGTCTATGGAATGAAGAAATCTCCTATAATGTCAATTTTTTTGTCATGAGCCATCTAAATCCATTATAGACAACAAAGATGATCTTCAACTTCTTGATTAGTTGGAGGTCCAACTTCTTATAACATAGCCTTGTGAGGGACATATAAGGAAAAACCACAACAAAATAATTTTGATACCATTGATGTGGATTATATGGATGATTATATCCAAAACAATGCTAACATAGAAAAGAAATGCCAAGATACAATGAAAACCAAAAAGAATAGTGAGGTACATGTATAATTATAATTGTTAGAATGGTGGTAGTGGTTGCTTCGAATAATTTATGTATCTAATCCCTACTATGTTCATTTACAAAAATCCCATTAAGAAAGTTTCAAAATGAATTTTATACTTACACCATTTGGTTGGTCTATTTTGGAATAGGGCTTCCAAAATTTAATTTAATTATCAATAATTAATAGGTGGATGTTAGGGATTTAACTTGATTTAATATTCATGGAATATTTTTAGAAATAGTTAGGGATAGAGGATCGAGATTTATTTCAAAGATAGGTACACCTTTTTTTCTTTTCAATTTAATTAAAACAATGTCAGAATATAAAATTAAAATACAATAATTTGACTATGAAATGAGTTATGGATTTTTGGGCATATGATATTGATAAATCATGGTATTGACCCATGGTATTGTAACAAAGCTGATTTATAGGGTAAGAATCTCCATGATAACCTAGGGGCGAATCTCCATGATTAAGAATTTGTTACATGATTTTTCTTTTTAAATGTTTAGATGTTCAACTTTTGTACCATTTTTTTAAATTTAATAATAACAATAATAATAATTTAAAATAAATTTATATTTTAGCTAATTTTTATTATTTTGTGTCTAGGCAAATAGAAGAAATGTTAAATTAAAATAAAATAAATAAGAAATAAAAATAAAATAAAATAAAATAATTGGGGATATTATTGTGATGAAGCATTGTGTGAACCCTGAAATTCAAAATTCAAATCCCATATGATTTAAACTAGGAAAAAAAAATAAAAATTTTACCATTGCCAATTTTTGGACTCTAGGTTTTGACAACCCATGGTTTTGTCAATGACATTCTTATGTAATATAGCACTTCCTCAGTTTTTGCACTCAAAAGAGAGGTTTGCTCCTTGAGATATTTGATCCACCTAGGCCATTGATAGATATATAGTTAAATGATTAAGTGTTTATTTTTATTTTTACATGTAAATGTATTATAATTACATAATCCTATTAATCCAACCATTTATTTAAATAATTATGATAGCATCAACATTTATCAATAATTTAATTTATATGATTGTTCTATTTATGTTAAAACATTAAAATCTAAAATCTATAAAAAACACCAATAAAATGTAAAAACACTAACCTAAATATAAAGTTATGGTTGAGCATGTATGACGAACTAGAATAAAGTAAGTTTTATGGAATATAGGACCCATTTATTGCTCCACTTTTGTTCTTTTAATTATTGAAATGAATTTTAAGTGAACTACCATGCTAAATCTAGGGGAGAGAATCATTTTCTTATTTCATAAAAAAAAATTCTTATTTTTTGGGTCTAAAATTTCCTTACCATTCATAATAAATTTAATGATTTAAATCATAAACTAATTATAAGCTAGAGTGAATACCAGTAAGTAACAATAACAAAAATGGAAAATATTTTGTAATAAATTTCATATATAATATATATATATATATAAATATAATATATATATATATATTCTAGGTTTTTAAGATAACAAAATTTAAATGGAGTCCTCTAATGAGGTGGAGGAATTGTCTAACGGCCAAAAGTAGTCGGAAGCCGGGCAAAAAAATTCAAAAAATCTAGTAGAGGCAGTGTTTGAATGGTGTTTTTGATGGTGGAAAAGACATCTAAAATTTTGAAGTTTAACAACTATAACATGGATTTAGAAAAATCTTTGCCGGATTTTCTCTAAATATGACCACAATTTCTATAACTTTCCGGGCAACTCCTCCGCCTAGTTAGACCAGGTGAATTTAAATTCATTAAAAAGATATACTCATTATGAGTTTAACATGTCACATGCAGGAACTAGAGTAGGGAGAATAACAACATTTTTCCCAACTATCTATATTTAGCTAATTGATCTAAATATTAATCTTTTATTTACAAGGATTAAACATGTTTAATTTCTATCATTCATGCTAATTTTGATGACCTAAGTTATAAACCAATACAGACCTTGAAATGAATACAAATAAATCAACAATATCAAAGAAAAAATGTATGAGATTAAGAATAAATGTTACTAGAAAGCATATGATCCCATTCGAGGTGGCCTCAATGATGAATACAAAGGAGACTTGGCTTTTTTATGGGTACTACTTGAGTTGAAACCGCCTTTTAGTTTTGTAGTAAGAATTAAAAAATATTTCAATTAATTAAGAGATCATATTTTCTAAAGCAAAGAAACATGTTAATATTCCAAGACACAAAGACACCTTCAAGGAGCCAAAATTTACCCCCTTATGGACCACAAACTAGCTATTCAAGTGATGTGGTTTTCAAACAAGTTGTTCCAAGTAATGTGGTTTTAATCAATCTATATTCTCACATAGTCTCACGTAGGAGCGAATGATGGTTATCTTCATGACTAATTAACAATTGAGTTACGATAGATTTTACAATATTAAATAATAATAATAATAATAAAACCTCCATTAATTTTACCCTATATTGTTAACGTCATTAATTTATATGCTTATTCAATTTTTTTTTTTTACACCAAAATAATTATATTTTATTATTTTTAGTTTTATTATTTACCTGTGTTAGAAATTTAACAAACTTATTAAATGTAAGTGGGTTAATTATATTTTTTATTCATTATAATATTTAATTTGATTCCGAGTGATTTGGGAGATTAGCTTGTGGATTAAAAAACAATCATTCAAAGATTTTTAAGTTATATATATATTTTTAGTTGTTTCTTTTCAATTATTGGGAGTTTCAAACCTTGGTCATTTTACATAATTATCATAGTGGAATTTGACTTAAAAAAGAAGAACTTGGAGTAGGCTTTCATCCACTTATGTGTATATGGTGTATAGGATGATTAATATATGTTAAGTGTATATGGTGCATACGATGATTAATATATGTTAATGTAATTAGATAATTTGACCACTACTTCACAATATTCCATAACTTTCCTAATAAAACAAAAAAAAAAAACTTAAATTATAAAAAATTGCACCTTATTTTCTAAAATTTATTATTAAAAGTATACATATAGACTGATTCACTCACGATGGGATGCTTATCACCAAAATGGTACCAGCCTCGAGGTCAAAATTTATTATTAAAAGTATACATATAAAGAGTGGTTCACACTTGATGGGATGCTTATCACCATGGGATGCTTATCACAAAAATGGTATGAGCCTCGAGGTCAAAATTTATTATTAAAAGTAGCAGTTGTCTATAATGAAACTTTTTGGCAAAATTTATTATTAAAAGTGTACATATAAAGAGTGGTTCACACTTGATGGGATGCTTATCACCAAAATGGTATGAGCCTCGAGGTCAAAATTTATTATTAAAAGTAGCAGTTGTCGATAATGAGACTTTTTGGCAGCCTTTCTTGTGGGTTTTTCCGGTCAAAATCAGGCAGCAACTTTTTGGCAGCCTTTCCTGTGGGTTTTTCCGGTCAAAATCAGGCAGCAACTTTTTGGCAGCCTTTCCTGTGGGTTTTTCCGGTCAAAATCAGGCAGCAATTTATTCGAATCACAAGTTTGATAGCTAGTTTCTGCACAATCAAACCGTCCCAGGGGTTTTTCATGGTGCTGAATCCAAATATGCAGTTCACATATAAAGAGTGGTTCACACCTGATGGGATGCTTATCACCATAACCAAAATTTATTATTAAAAGTATACATGTAAAGAGTGATTCACTCTTGATGAGATGCTTATCACCATAATTGTACAAGAGCTCGGACGCCAAAATTTATTATTAAAAGTATACATATAAAGGGAATAAAGAGAAGAGTGATTCACTCGAGATGGGATGCTTATCACCAGAATCATATGGTTGAGCTTGGACGCCCTTGGAAAGTTTAATTCCCCAAAATAACTTCTATTCCTCCACTCCTCCTCTGAACCCTAAACATGTGACCTAGATTGAATTAAACCCCATATTATTAAAAATATATATATTAAACATCCCACCCAAAATTTATTATTAAAAGTATACATGTAAAGAGTGATTCACTCTAATCGTACAAGAGCTCTCACGCCCTTGGAAAGTTTAATTCCCCAAAATAACTTCTATTACTCCACTCCTCCTTTGAACCCTAAACATGTGACCTAGACTGAATTAAACCCCATATTATTAAAAATATATATATATTAAACATCCCACCCAAAATTTATTATTAAAAGTATACATGTAAAGAGTGATTCGATTCACTCTTGATCAGATGCTTATCACCAGAATTGTACAAGAGTTTGGACGCCAAAATTTATTATTAAAAGTATACATATAAAGAAAAGAGTGATTCACTCCGGATGGGATGCTTATCACCAGAATCATATGGTTGAGCTTGGACGCCCTTGGAAAGTTTAATTCCCCAAAATAACTTCTATTCCTCCACTCCTCCTCTGAAACCCTAAGCATGTGACCTAAACATGTAACCTAGACTGAATTAAACACCCTATTTTTAAAAATATATATATTAAACATCCCACCCCAAACACAATTAAATTACTAATCTTGTCTAAATATTCAACCAAAACTGCTGGATATGCCAACGAAGCCATTAACTAATATCGTTTTAGACCATATATCAAAACATTATAATGCCGCATTAGAAATATATTCGATTCATAATTCTAACCCACTCCTGTCTAAATATTCAACCAAAACTGCTGGATATGCCAACGAAGCCATCAACTAATATCGTTTTAGACCATATATCAAAACACTGTAATGTCACATTAGAAATAATACGATTCATAATTCAAACTATTAATATAGTTTCAGAACCAAATATCAAAATAATAGTCTCAATATGTATATATACATATTGAATCATAAGTTCTATCATCCCTGCTTTATCTAAATACAAGGCGAAGTTCCAACATCTTCCACAATTTCAAAATAACATAGTATATCAGTGACATCTTCACTGAGCAATCTGAACATAAGGCGAGATTCCAACACCTTTCACAATTTCTAGAATTCTGATCACCCGAGGCGGCTTCATGCTTGAGCACCGATGGTACTTTTTTTATCCTTCTGATTACTTTTATATATGAAAATCTTTGCCACTAGACCGCAGAACTCTCTGCTTTCAAAACAAATAACAATTCCAAGAAATAACAGTTTAGAAACAAAAAGACTATCAGGATATCAGCAAGAAAAACAAAACAGAGTGGTCTACTAAACGAATGAGTTTACGTAATAAAAAGCATGGATGACATGTTATATTGGATTAATCGATACTCACTTCCATGGCTCGTCGCCCAGAAGTATTATGTCTCCTTCAAAGTCGCTGTAGGCAACCGACCAACATTTGCTACAATCTCGCAGTTGACCTTCAAGATTGAACAACACTTCCAGTTCACCAATAAGCTCTGGATAGCCTTCAAATTTAGTAAGATCTACAGATCTCCCAATACCATTACCTTGTTTAAATACCTGCAGTTTAATGCAACAGGACATTGATGCTTTTCTCATCGTGAAAAATCTTTTTAATAGCAAACAAATTCTGGAATTTTTTAGAATGGAATTCAATAGTAACTTATGATGTAATTATTCCGAAAAATATTGAATAGATTGGCAAAGTATAATGTGATTACTAAACAAAATTATTATCAAAATCCGTAAAATCACAAAAACAGAAAATCAAACAAGAAATCAATATCTTAGTTTTCTAAAAACCCAAACCCTGGTTTATTCACTTGGTTGAATTTCAATAACCAAACAAATCTGTGAAAAACAACTTATGCGTGATTAATCCGAAAAATATTAAATCCTGGATTGGCAACTTATAATGTGATTAATCCACAAGAATATTATCAAAATCAGTAATATCACAAAAACAGAAAATCAAACGAGAAATCAATATCTTAATTTTCCAAAATCCCAAACCCTGGTTTATTCACTTGGTTGAACTTTTCAATAACCAAACAAATCTGTGAAAAACAACTTTTTCAGCCCACTGTAAAATAAATCGTACCTTGGTCCGGCTCCGACTAGGATTTCGCTGATGTCTATATTGATCTTCATGAGTTTCTTTTGATGACTTGCAAGTTCTCCTCTCCTGCTCAACTACCTTGGTCCGGCTCCGACTAGGATTTCGCTGATGTCTATATTGATCTTCATGAGTTTCTTTTGATGACTTGCAAGTTCTCCCCTCCTGCTCACTTGTTGAAGTATCTGTAAAAGTAACACCAAACGATTTGATACCCGCTTTAACAGGACGTGAAACACTTTTGGAAACGCAGCTGCCCAACATAGCAAAACCAGGATTCTCATGCTCAGGTGTTGCTCCCATGTTACACACTTGCATGTTTCTAGTTGCGTCCCTTTGGCTATCCAGTACAGTTGCACCATTATGTGCTCCTGAAAATTGTGATGGGTATGCTGATTTTCCTTTATCCTCTTGCTTCTGTTCAAACTGTTTTCCTGGAACCCTTAATGGCTGCGCATCTTCCAGAATACAGGGATTAGGACTTGTGAATGAGCCAGGGAACTTTTGCGTCCCACCAGTGGCCTGAAGAGCAGAGATTTCCGAAACCAAATTTCTTTTAGGGTTCATATCTTCTTGATCTACCAAACGCAATCTTTTTTCACGGTGCATACCTTTCAGATCTTGTAAGTCCATTGGAGAAAATCTTTCACAAGCAACTAATCTAGCACTACTGCAGCAGTCAAAATACTTGCAAAGAATTGATAAGTGGGGAGATGTAGCTAATGTATTTACTAGTTAATAGTGGCCTCTGGCGCTTGGTTACGGGTCGAGGTATCGCAGCTGCTAGAATTAATGGAGGTTGTAGTCGTGTGGAGGCAGGGTTGAATTTTGGTAACGCCACCTTTGTATTTATATTTTGAACTTCCAAAATCAGGACCACGCTATGTTTAGATTCTTCTGTTCAAACATGTGATTAATCTTCCAGATCTGCGGTTATTCAAATAGACACATCTTAATATAGACACAACGTTCTCGCAATAAAATTATCATGAGATTAGTTTTAGTGACTAATATTCATGACTTAAAAAAGCACACATTAGGAGAATATTGCCGGGACTAGAGCCATGCAAGCTCTTCTAGTAACAGGTTGTAGTAGTATGCAAGTGAAAGTGAAAACGCAGATATGCACTTTAGACCTGCATCATAGAGCCAGGACTTATCCCATGGCGATGAGGAGGAGCATCCATAGTACCAGGTCCAACCACAGAGAGCGAGGCGACCAGCAGCCTCTATAAATATAAAATAATGTATCTAATTATAAACTCGAAAAACTACCAAATATTAATACATAAAATTGTACGCCATGTTTACACTTTTCTCCGGTTAATCTGGGAGTAATCTAAAACATCTGGATCTCTGGTTAATCTTAATATAGACACAACGTTCTCACAATACAATTATGAGGATAGTTTTGGCGACTGATATTCATTAAAAAAAAACACATTCTAAATATATTAAATTGCATGTAAGTATAAACTCAAACTACCCGATATTAATACTTAAAATTGTAACTCAATGTCTTTTCTATTAATATAAAATTGTATTTCACTTTTTATTAATATAAAACTGTATTTTTTACTCGGGAAAAACTTGTCATAATTAATTGTCAACTATAAAATTGTATTTCTTTTGAGAGGTAAGAAATGGAGACATCTGGAATAACCATTTCTAGTTGTTCACATGGAATGCAGACTAAGTCGTCACCCTTATTCAAGGAAAATCATGCCATCTGGAATAACGTGCTAGTGGAGAGGTGTTTTAGGAAATAACCACGCCACCTGGAATAACGCGCCAGTGGAGAGGTGTTTTAGGCCGTTAACCCATTTCCTTAGGTCCAAGGAAGACCAACTCTTAGCCAGATAAAAACACTTTTATGGTATACTCCGGGGCGATAAATTATTCAAGGAAAACCACGCCACCTAGAATAACGTGCTAGTGGAGAGGTGTTTTAGGCGGTTAACCCATTTCCTTAGGTACGAGAAAGACGAGCTCTTAGCCAAATAAAAACACTTTTATGGCATACTCGAGCGATAAATTTGTATTTCATTAGTTTAAGTTGTTTTATTTTTTATTTAAAATGTCATAGATATTATATTAAATTCTTTATTATAATTCTATTATTAATTGTTATTTTTTTAATGAGTATGAATTTTAATTTTAATATTTAATAATATTTCATTAGTTTAAGTTG
Organism: Pinus taeda; assembly: GCA_000404065.3. Lineage (NCBI taxonomy): Eukaryota > Viridiplantae > Streptophyta > Pinopsida > Pinales > Pinaceae > Pinus > Pinus taeda. Next base: position 2,798 of record APFE030536014.1, on the reverse strand, counting down.
TTTTATTTTTTATTTAAAATGTCATAGATATTATATTAATTTCTTTATTATAATTCTATTATTAACTGTTATTTTTTTAATGTGTAGGAATTTTAATTTTAATATTTAATAAATGTCAAACATAACTAACAAACTAAATTTTCTTTTTTCACAATTTTTTTCTTATCAATTTTGTTTAAATTAGGGTAGATATTTTTAAAAACCATAAATTTATGTTGATTAATTTTGAAGATGGAATGTGTTAGGGGTTTGTTAGGGTGTTGAATCTATTTATGTATTCAAAAGTGTATTTTAAGTAATAAAAAATAAGAATCTTACTAAAAATTCTCTGTTTCATTGGACCCAAAATGCCATTTCATCTATTAGTTAGAGCATCAATAAATAATAAATAATATGACCATATAACTATTTATTTTAATCTATTAATAAGGGCTTGGAGTAGTTAGTCTTTCTCATAAGTAAGAAAACATGTTAACGACCCAACCTATTTCCATATCACTAATGGGTAATTTCAAGTGGGGTAATTTTCTTTGAATAACCATGATGAGTCCATATGATGATTGTCCCACCATTGGTCTGACACTTGGGTTATGATAGATTTTCTTACTACATAAAAATATAAAATTAAATTAAAAACAAAAACTACGTATAATAATTATATTAAATTAAAAACAAAAACTACCTATAATAATTATATAATCGCCACTCTCTCAACCTATTAAATGGCATAGTCTAACTTATAGATGAAATAGTGTTTTTATCGAAATCCAACAAAATAATTTCAAGATAGAATGCAACGTTTGAATTCTGCAAATTAAACAACAAAAACTCAAGGCTTTAAAAATCTCCATTGGATTTTGATTAAAATTTACCAGAAATGTCATGAAAAAAGCCATTTCGTCTATAAATTCAACTAGGCCCTACTAAATCGAAGTTCAATTTTTTTTAATTTTTATTTTGCATTAAGAGTAAATATGAATAGAATAATTATTGGACATTTTGTATTAAATAAAAACTAATTGTGCTGAGGTGTTCTCGAACATGGTAGAGATATTGTAATGTTTTGTTTAACATTTTGACTGAATCAAAATAAAATAAAATAAATAATTATAATGATAATTAATAATTAAAGTAGTCTAGATTCATGATGTACCAAGGGCTAAGACTCTTTCAAAATTAGTTTCCCAAATGGCATATTCATAATCCTTGCATAGCATTAATATATTTCATAGACAAAATTAATTATTTTCCTAATTATTGTTATAGTTATAATTAATAGTTAAACTAGTCTAGATTCATGACGTACCAAGAGCTAAGACTCTTTCAACATTACTTTTGGATATGACATATTCATAATTCTTGCATAACATTAATATATTTCATGGATAAAATTAATTATTTTCCTAATTATTGTTTGACCTTCCCACGGTATGCAAAGTATCATAATTTTTTTAGCTGCAATAATTAAACATTTACAAGTTACCAGGGGATGTTACATTCCCCCCCTCATTCTTAACACCATCCCGGTGTTTTTGTGTCCTCAAAATAGGTTTCAGTATGCTTCCTTCATAATTTTTTCATCCTCCCAGGTAGCCTCTTCTAGGCTAAAGTTCGTCCACTGCACCTTAACCTAGGTGATAACTCGCTTCCGCAATGTTACTTCTCTATGATCGAATATATGTAGAGGTTTGATTAGGAACTCATCGTCTGATTCAACTTGTATATCATTCCTAATGATAACATTCTTAGGATCATATATATATTCCTTTAACAAAGAAACATGAGAAATGTTATGTATATCTATGTGGCTGCACAAGGCTAGTTGATAAGCCACAAGCCTAATTCGAGCCAAAATTTGAAAAGGGTCGTAGTACCAGGGGGCTAGCTTGGAACATCCTGCCCAACACATAATCGTTTTTTAGGCTTCACTCGTACATACACGTGGTCCCCAACATGAAATTCTCGATAGTTTCTTTTTTTATCAACATAGGTTTTTTGTCTATCTTGAACAAACTTCAAATTCGACCTTACTTTTCTTACGACTTCTTCCATCTCTTCCAATATATCAAATCCCAATATCAATTCGTCTTCAGGGCCACTCCAATTTATAGATGTTCTACATTTGCGTCCATATAACACCTCAAACAAGCTCATATTTAGGGAAGCTTGATGGTTATTATTGTAAGCAAATTCCGCCAAGTGTATATAGTCCTCCTACTTCATCAATTGATACATCACATACATTATCAACATATCTTCAATCACTTGGTTTACACGTTCAGTCTGTCCACTGGTTTGAGGTTGGTATGCAATGTTGAACTGCACTTGAGTACCTAATCCATTAAACAAAGATATACAAAATGCAGATATAAATTTAACATCCCTATCAGAAATTACCACTTTTGGTATTCCATGCACCCTGAAAACTCTTTCATAAATATATTAGCAATTTGAAACATCTTAAAGGAACATCACATTGGAATAAAATGAGCATACTTACTTAGTTTTTCTACTACCACCATTATATAGTCATTTTGTTTCTTGGTCTTAGGTAGGCCAATAATGAAGTCTAATGTGATAGTCCCCCATTTCCATTCCAGAATAGGGAGTGGCTGGAGCAACCTGACTGGGTGTTGGTGTTCAGTCTTTAGTTGCTGGCATTCCAGGCATTTAACTAAATATTCAACCACTTCCTTTTTCATACATGTCTAGAGGTATTCCTTCCTTAATGCAGTAATCAACTTTTGGTAGCAAGGATGAGTTGCGTAAGGAATTTTATGACACTAATTTAGAATCAA
>APFE030536008.1:123694-134848 GCA_000404065.3 Pinus taeda | reverse complement strand
TCGCAGGAGGGCCTTAATGAATCCCACATCAACGACACGGAACGAAGCAAATGATTTTGGAGGTGAAAACAATCTTACGATACATGGTTCAGGGTGGCGGTCATGAAGGAATGGAGCATGAATGTATTGTAGTGGGTGAGACACACGCAAATTGTCTGAATGACTTCTCTTGAACATATCGGCGACACTGACGATGGATTGGTAGCATTAACCCCAAAGATGGATGGTGTTGTTAGCGCTCAAATCTACCTTAGGCTGAAATAAGGTAAAATTCAAGGCTACATCAAACCACGCTCAGCCTCGTAGCTAGCCCTACGAGGACAGGAGAGGGCTCTCTCCGAGTCAATCTCGGCAAAAGGTAATCAATGAGGTCGAGATGACTAAATTGATAACTAATTTTAGGCTAGGTATGAAGTACAAGGAGTTTGAAATTGAGTTTTTGAAATTTTGTTGAATTCAAGGGAAGGCAATTTTGGGTGCGGGGATGAGGCACAGCTTTTGCAGAGGTCTACTTGGGGCAAGATAGGTGATCATTTTGATGCCTTTAAAGAGATTAAATGGATAGATCTGATTGGTGGGAGGTTAAGGAGAGCAAGAAACTTTCAAGGATTCTCCATAAACAGACAAAAACATGGAAAATTAAACAAACTTAAAGGCAGAGCATAGCAAATTATGGATTCTACCTTAACACTTCATTTGTTTAATTGCAGAAGATAAGAGAAGGAAAGCGATGCACATAAACAACTTACAAATACTGAAAAAAGCACACCATCAACACGTAAAGCCACATGAATCCCAAATAGTGCTGCAAAACCCTAGTCTTTCCTTTGCCAAAAATGCAGATAAAATATGTACAATAAAGTGTCAAGATATTCCCAAGAGTCCAACCCTGAAAATGACTAAGAAAATACATAATATAGGCAAGCCAACCCATTCCCTTGCCTCTAGGGGTCTAGCTCATCATCCTAGGAGTTGTTTCAACCAACTCTAAACAAAGCACTACAATCTAGGTAGTCAAAGCAACTTGCCTCTATAAGCTAGGAAACCAATTCATTCATTAAATTTTCACCTTTTAGTGAATGAATCTTCTAGAATAAGTAACTAAGTGTCAAAATAACATCATGTTTCATTAATTAAAACAAGAGGAGTGAAAAAATCACATCACAAGTCAAAACTGGTCAAACTGGCTTCATTTCCTGAGCTGAAGATGAAAATTGTGCCAAAAACCCTTGTGCGTTGCGCGCTTGAGCCCTATGCGCCGCACACCTTTCCACCTATTTTGGGGGCACTTCCCAACATCCAAATTAAGCTCTGATTGGCTTGCTGGAAATCCCTAGATGTCTACTTTCCAACCCAAGTGGAATTTTCCAATTTGGTGTCCATTTGCCCCTCCAAAAGTGCATTCTCCCGGAAGTACTTCCTGCTGGTGCAAAAGGTGGCAAAAAGGTGATTTTCATGGTGTTTTTGGGCCTTTTGGTCACCCATAACTTAATGAAATGATTTGGAAATAGCTGAGCATGTATAATTCATCATGAAAAATCCAAAAATACAAGCCATTTGTGATTTGGACCTCCTAATCTTATGGGTCGCGCGCGGCGCGCTATGCGTTGAGCCTCAAAATGACAAAAATTTCTCCGAATTTCCTCAAATTCGGAATGAATACCCTTTATCATGTATTGTGCCCCGCAAATGAAGCCTCGGCCAAAATTTGGAGTGGATCAGGCTTTTTCCGCCGTTTTAGCGCTTTGCTCAAACACCTCTTTAGGATCTTCATTTTTGCTTTGCAAACATGCATATGAGCCCAATAGTGAGTTTTCATATGATGAAGCATGTCTTTTATCTCTATTTGCCTTCGCCAACAACTTCTCCAAATGAGTGTTCACCCAGATGAGCATAGACTCTCGATCAATCGGTGTCAAATCACCGGGTCTCTTTCGGGCCAATTCTCGGTCTTCCCGGATTTGCCGCAGCTCATAAAGTGTATGTTCATCTTCCAGCTGTTTGGTGCACTACTCCAAGTCGTTGATCACCCACTTAGCCATCTGCAGTTTCTTATGCAGCGAGTCATTCTCAGCCCTTTGTTCTCGGATGATCTCTTTTAGCTCCGAGCTAGGAGAGCTCGCATCAAGATCAATGATATCCGTGTCTTGACCTCCTGAAGGACCCTCATCAAACATGGGCCTCTTGCCCCTATCCTAGATCTGTACCTGTGCTGAAGAAGAAGGCAAGACCCCTTCCACATGATGTGGAGATAATACTCGCTATGCTGATGAAGTCAACGAGACCCCTTCCACCTCGGGTGGAGAGAGTACTCGTTGTGTAGATGCAAATAAGGCCCTGTGGCCTCGCTGGTATGTCACATATGGAGGAGCACTTATATGCTCAGTCTTAGGAATGTTTGGCTGGTGTGAAGGTGCTCCCTCATCATGAACTATCTCGGGAGGCTGCTCTAGCGCTGCAAAGTAATCACGGGAGATGAAATCCTCCCAAGTAATGCCCTGCTGTGCCAACTGATGCATCACTATGATTTTGATCAACGCATAATGATATATGCTCTTATGCTAATGTGTTGGGCTCTTCCTTTGTACTAAAGGCACCACCCTCTCTATGTTGCGACACATGAAAAATGGAATTTTCATCATACGTACCCTCGTGAAATGCATCAACAAACAGACATGGTACGCATAGAGACGCGAGAATCTGCCCTCACAACTGAAATATCGAATAATGAGTTTCATCAATGGTGCAAACTCATCCCTCAGGAATCTGAAAGGAAACACTGCACTCAAGTGTCTCATTTACCCAGGTTTGATATATGGCTCATAGTAGAATCTGTCTAACAGCTGACGTTTGCTCCATTCCTCCCCTAAATTTGGTATCCTGGTGGCCTGAGCAATAGTCTCGGGTGACAAGGTGAAATTCACTCCGGCAAGGTCTACATGACCATCCTGTAAATGTAGAACAAATAAACAGACTAGTTCCCGATGATGCTGAGTTTTTGAGATCATCTCACAGTATTGGAAACATGATTGACGCCGAAAACAATCCATTGCAAGTGGGCAAGCTTGCAATTGAGCCAAAGAAGTAGGCTCCTCCCTGACATGCTGACCACTTTTGCCACCTTTGTGATACCTCCGTGGCACATTTGGCACATTTACCTCTGGTGTAGAATCACTATAATACTCCTGCTCATAGACTGACTCGGTCTCTGACATGACTATGATAGTTGGAGTATATATATGCTGATGTATAAATTGTGTGCACAATTGACTGTAAACTGTTCTTTTGCTCTAAAAATGCTGTGACCAAGGGGACACAAATACACAAGGGAATATTAGGAAAGGGAAAACATTAGGGAATTAGGGAATTTGGAAATAAAAACAAGGGAATTAGGGAAGGGAAGGGAAATGAAAATCTTGGATTTTAGGGTTTTGGGATGTTAGGTAGGGATAATGTGTTTTGTAGTAGAGGTGAGGGACTAGGATTTGAGGGATTATAGTGTAGGATTAATGAGGGAATTAATGGGGAAAAATAATGGTGAATTTACGAATGGGAAATAAAGGGAAATGGGGAAAAAATGACAACCTTGGTTACACTCTACTTTTGAAACCTTACAACAATTTTTTGCATTCAAACCCTACAACAATTTCATTGGCAAAGGAGGGCTTTCCACTTGGATTTCTAAGGCAACATATGATGAACCCATTACATTAACCTTTGAAAAATCAAGCACAAGTGGTGGATGTGAGCCTACCTGCAAATTTGTGCAGAGAGGAGGCAAGTTCATACATTTCCAAGCAAATTTAAGGCTTAATATCCAGTGCGCCGCGCGCCTCACCCAATGTGCCGCGCGCCTCTGATGCATCGCGAGCATATAGTTTTACACTACGCTTTTGTGCCCGATGTGCCGCGCACCTAGTCCAATGCGTCGCGCACCCCTGAAACTGCTCCAACTTTCTCACAAACTCACAAATTCGCTTGGAACAATCTTCTTCACTCTTCGCATGTGGAATGAGTTGAAAATGTAGTGAAATATATTTATATAGACTCCCTTTCGATTTTTGCTTGGTCCATCACCCATTTTGTTATGTTTTGTCATTGACACTTTTTCAAGATTAATAAACTTCTGACCTTTTTGGTTTCCTCCTTAAATTTGGTTGAAATAATGATTTTCTTTGACAATTTTTTGCAGGGATAAATGTGATATGATCTGGCAAAGGAGACCAAGGCTGCGCTTGGACGATTCAAGAACTGAAATTTTTGAAATTTTTTTACAAAAATGAGATGACGATTTATCTTCAAAACAGAGTTTTGAAGAGAAGTCCTAATTTATCTGTATGATGATGAAAATTATTGAAGTAACCACCTATCGAGGACATCCCTCTGGCCTGCTGGTCTTCTTAGACTTTGCAAAACAAGATTGACTCAACCCTAGACCTAATGACTAAGAACCATTGTTATGACCTAGAAATTTGAAACAGGACTGTAAATGACCTTTGAAGACTTGTTTTTATGAATAGACCTGAACCAGCAGTGCCAAGCACGAGGGGAATGAGTAACACAAACCATTCCGTCAGAGTTATGGCATGCCTAACGAAATGTCACTGATCGAAACTGATGGGACACCTAAACATGAAATGCACAAAAGAACTTTGATCTCTGACGGAGGGATAACTAGACTGACTCTAACAGGTGTGATGGACCAATGGTGATGACCAGTGAACGGAACAACCCAACCTGGCTTGGATGCGGAAGGAAAGTGTCATGTTCAAGAGCGACTTGCTACCAATAAAGCTTTTTCAATTTTTCTTCCCAATTTTCCCCAGTCATTGTTGACCAGTACCTCTTTATTTTTATCAAGCTTGAGGGGGATAACATATGCTTGTTCTATAATCCACCCTTCGGGTGAACCTATCGCTATATTTTAGCGAGCCTAGCGACAGTGAAACTCGTTCTCGTCCATTTGGACGAGTTTGTCGCTATTCGGTTTTAACGAGCTTAACAACAAAGATAACTCGGTCCCTTTCAATTTTAGAGAGTTTGAAAGGAACGGAAAGGAGACTCCAACGATTCTTTCTCGTCATGTAATCCCTTAAGTCCAAAAAAGCGTAAAATAATACAAAAGGGATGAATTTTTGATAGTTTTAACGAGCCGAACAAGACAAGCGCTCGATCTTTTTGTGTAATAATCCCTCAGGTTAAAAAAGATTAAAATCTAGAGGAGGGATGGCACTTTCGATGAATTTAATGAGCCGGAGAAGCCAATTGCTCGGCAATCTTTTCATATTTTACGAGTCAGTTGAAAAGAGATTAAAGGAGACTCGTTTTCGAGGAACGAGTGATGATTTCGGGTAACAGCTAATTCCAGGTAAGGTTTGGAATTCTCCAATCATGGCAGTGTCACAAGGATGGCTAATAGAATCATTCTTCGCAGATGTTCCTCGAAAGGGTAAACAATCATATGGGGGTGAATGATCGGTTAAAAACAGAGTGGAGGTGATGATGAGAACACGACCAAGGCTCAAAAGCTGGCAATAAGGCATTCACAATGGTTATTTACCGGTTCATTTTTTAATGAGCTTAAACTCTGGGGGAAACATTTGCTCATGACTTATGTTTATTTTTTAACGAGCTTGAACTATGTGCTAAAATTGCTCGTGATAATGGTCATTGAGTCTTTGATTCACCATTAGCATTTGTTCTTTCAAAGATTGTACTACCTGTTCATTTGCTTCATCAAACCGATTAGAAATGAAAACATATGCTTGAGAAATGAGTTAAGAACACTAATATTTTACTTGAATTACGTGCATGGTAAATTAAAAGTGACTTTTACCTCTCATTTTACCATTTCATTTGAACTGGGTTTTTTGGAGTTTTGGAGGTGCTTTTCCCCCCGATTTTCAACAGCGGATTCCGGGAGATTCTGTGGACGATTCCTGATGCCGCTTGGACCAGGTAGGAGCTAAACTTGTGCTCTTCAATTGCATTCTTTTCTTTTTGAATTCTGAGCCTGTTTCCTTGCTCTGCTGAGCCTCTAGGGTTTGAAGAACTCGCCCTGACACCATCACACCCTTCCTTAATCGAAATTTTTTGATGCATACTAGTCTTCTCACTGACTAGTCAGTATGCATCGCTCCCAATGCACTTACTAGGGTGCGATGGGCGCAAGGAGGAAACTTTTTGCACAGTTTTGTCATAGATTTTTGTATGTTTTTTACCAAATGAAGATCCTGACTCTTCTCTTGTTTGTTTTTCAGAGATTCATCGGAGAAAAATGGTTGTTACATGGCGAGAACGTGAGCATGAAGAAAAGGATGTTGTTGCTTTACATGATTCGGGCACAGTAGCTACATTGCGGAACTGTGGCTTGTTGAAGTTTTTCCGTATCTCTAGCATGAGGCAACAAATCAACTTGTTGCAATATTTCCTCAATGCCTGGGATCCTATCAACCAGGTGTTCCAGATTAGGGGCAAATTGATCCCCTTGACTGTCGCGGACACCTATTTTTTGACCGGTTTATCGAGGCATGGTGCCCCTCTCTCATTATCAGGCTCCGCCCGTGGGGGTGAGTCCGTGAGGGAGTACATTCGCCGACACTGCAGAGAGGGATCTTAGCCGAGTACGGATGACAAGATCAATATTCGAGATGTCACTGACCAGCCCTTGCGGACCATTTTGTTCACTTTTGCTAGACTGGCTGGTAGTTCTGCTCTTCACATAGCTAACAGGTCCTACATGCAGTATGCTTTGGAATTCCTTGAACCGAAGGTGTTCAACTGGTGTGATGCAGTACTCTCTGTGATGAAAGAACAACTGACCAAGGTGAAAAGCGGAAGATCCAAGAACTTCGGCTATGGTTCTAGTTTGACCGCTTCGCTTTGGAGAGAATCCCACTGATGCAGCCGCAGTACATCTCACTTGGCTTACCTCCACTGACTGAACCACAGATGCAGAGATGGGTTGACCTCATGTCTCGGCATGCTAGCCAGCCTTATATTTCTTTTTCTGATACTTTCTTCGAGTGGTTTGATCGTCAGGAGATGGTTTATGCCAGGTTTCCATATGCTGGCATGGATTTCCGGGGTGACCCGAATTTGGTGCTGCCCGCTGGCAAGCAGTGGGGTGCTATGGGTAAATCTTTTGACCATATCTCTATTCATTATTCTTTATAATGTTCTTATGTCTTCTTGACCAAGACTAATCAAAACTCATGTGCTCATGCAAATATTGGACTAGTTTGACCGGCAGTACGCCGCAGAGACCCAGCGGCCGCTCCAACAGGAGAGGTTGTTGGGAGGGCCATCCTTCGTGACCTTGACATGGTCGAGACTCTTTCAGCACTACAGGACTAGATCGAGGGTCTTACCTTTGGTATCGCGGATGTGAGGACCGACGAGCTGCCTCGCGGTTGCAGCGACATACTACTGGAGTGCCGAGTCGATGGACTAGGCTTTTATGCGTGATTGCACAAGCGATGACTTGTTATCACCAGCATCATTACACTAGCATGCCCCCTAGCATTTTGCGTTTTGGGTCAATTGACCGATTTTGTCTTGGTTACAGAACATTATGTATAAACTATAAACAGTTATGTATATTTTTTATTTTCGGAGCTTTATTTTAGTTAAGTTACATGATCCTGTTGCATATATTGATGTGATGCTAATTTTTTTATAAATGTCGCAAATGTCTATCTAACACATAATTTGCCAATGAGTTTGTTAATGTGTTTAAACTTCTGGAAATATGTTGATATTGGATGAAATTGAACTGTCTTTCCAAAATTCTGACTCTTAGGAACATGCGGTAGATAGCTGGATTTCGTACAGAATAGATGCCAGTGAGTTGTAGAATGACGAGCTGTGAGTCTAGCCTGACGACAATTCGTCATATGCCATGTGTGATGGCATCAGAGAGGAGTTCTATCAATGCGTTGTATTCAGCGATATTGTTCGTCGACCGACCAATACATACCCCTATGAAACTTACTAACTCGCCACTGGGATTGAAAATGGCCCATGCCATAGAAGACAGGTTCCGCAAACTACAACTTGCTTCGTCGGCATATCCAACGAATGATTCCAATAGGTTTGACATCTGCAACGAATGCAAAAACTGGATTACCTAACCAAAATAAATGCTCTTGGAAAAAACAAAAATGTGACAAAAGCATGAGGATTACTACGTGGAATTAAGCATAGTAACGCTTGAGGTACAACCCGTTGCGAGGTTGTGCCAGTGGAATCCCATCATAGTCCATCAACTCGTAGGCTCCTTTTGCTAATACACGCTTAACAATATAGGGACCCATCCATAACGATTTGAATTTCCCTACTCCCAACTTATCGGATTCCTGGTTGTAAAGTAAGACCAGGTCACCCTCTGAGAAGACGCGAGGTTTGACATTTTTGTCGAACTGTGATTTGACTCGTTTCTTATGAGCTTCGTTAGCCGAAGCTGCATCACGACGAGTTTCATCCAATTGTATTAGTTCCAAGAAACGAGCCTCTTCTTCTGAGGTTCTGGGGAGAAGGTTGACTGCGAGTTTGAGGGACGAGATTTCACATTGAATAGGTAAGATTGCTTCCAGACCGTACACAAGTTGAAAAGGTGTGAACCCGGTTGCATTTCTTACCGATGTCTGGTATGCCCACAAGGCCGAGTACAGGATTAGGTGCCAATCCTGTTTTTGGACTCCGATCATCCTTTGCAACATGTGCTTCAGGACCTTTTTGATCGCCTCAACCTGTCCGTTAGCTTGCGGATAGTACGGAGTAGAGCTGTCGTGGGACAGTCCTAATTTGGCAGCCAACTCAACCATCATGTGATTAAGAAAATGCGATCCATGATCTATAACTATGGCCTATGGAATGCCAAATCTGGAGACTACGTGATTAAAAAAGAAAAGGGCAGTCGTTTCACCGCTATTGTTTAATGTAGGCATCGCCTCAGCCCATTTGGTAAAATAGTCTACTGCGACTATGATATACCCATGCCCCCGGGACGAGGTGGGGTTACATGTCATAAAATCTATGCCCCATTTGGTGAATGGCCCAACAGGTACTACTGGTTGCAGCGGTGTGGGTGGTCTTCTGGTTTTGCTATCGAAAATTTGGCAAACATGGAAACTTCTAACTGCGGTTATGCAATCTTTGAACATTGTTGGCCAGAAGTATCCTGCTCGCAAAATATTTTGCCCCGTAGCATAACCAAATTGATGCCCCCCACATGCGCCTGAATGACAATCATTCAAGACTTTCTCGGCCTCCTCATGGGTGAGGCACCTCTGCAGAACTGTATCGATACCACGACAGTAAAGGGTATCACCGACGATCACGTAGTCTTTTGCTTGGTATCGAATCCGTCACTGTTCAGAGCGTGAGGTATTAGACCTATATGTTTGTGTTTGGAGATAGATGGTTATATCTCCGTACCATAGATCACTTGAAGATATCATAAACAAATTTTCATCCACGATTGCTTCTTCGGATGTTGCATCGTTGGACGACGATGGGAGATCACATAGTAACTCCGCAAATACCAGGGCTTTCTTTTATGTGGATTTTTTGAATTCCAGATCAAACTCTTGTAGAATTGCTATCCATTTTGAATATTTGCCCCCCAGAAACTATCGTGACAATATATAAGTCATGGGGTTGCAATCTGATAAAATGGTAGTTTTTCTGAAGAGGACGTAGTGTCGAAATCTCTGTATTGCTTGAACAGCTGCGAGGGTGAGCTTTTCAACATAGGAGTATTTCATTCCCGTATCATTTAAGTTTCATCTTAAATAATATATAGGATGTTCAATTCCATTGTCTTCTTGAACTAAAACCATTGCTATGGTTGTATTTGCTGCAGCCAGATACAGGTTAAAGTCTTCTTGATAATCAAGAGCATACATTAATGACGCTTGTATTAGAGATTGCTTTAAAGCATCAAAGGAAGCTTGCTCGACCTGATCTCAAATGAAGGGTACTTCTTTTTCAATAAACGAGTATAACCTTTAGCTAGTTCAGTGTAATTTGGAATGAACCTCCTAAGGAAATTTGCTTTCCCTTGGATTTTCTGAATCTGAAGCAAGTTTGAAGGTGGAGGAAAATCGATGATTGCCTGAACCTTGCATGGGTCGAGACGAATTCCATCCTTTGAGATCCCGAAGCCAAGTAAATGACCAGAACTGACACAAAACACGCATTTGTGCGGATTGAGACGTATCTTGTAGTGTCAGCAACGTAGAAATATCGCTCTCAAATGGCGCGGATGATCGGTCTGCTTTCACGAATGAGCTGGAAGATCGTCGAGATATGGTTGAACGATGTTTTTGATGTCATGGAAAGCATAGCTCATTGCTCTCTGAAAATTTGCCCCTGCGTTCTTCAAACCAAAGGGTAGCTTGTGATATGCGAATGTGCCCCATGGACAAATGAATGCAGTCTTTGACTGGTCCTGTGGGTGGATATTTATTTCATTATACCCAGAAAATCCATCCATAAATGAAAAGATTTTGCATCTGTCACATTCATCAATTATCTGGTCAATAAAGGGTTGTAGGGTAGTTGTCTTTCGGACAATCTTGATTTACATCCCTGTAATCGACGCACACTCTAATTGTTCCTTGTTTTTTCATCACAGGAACAATATTCGATACCCAATCGGTTAGAGGAACGGGGTAAATGAAACTAGCATGGAGGAGTTTTTCAACTTCCGCCTTGATGGCAACGACTTTCTTGGGGTGCACCTGCCGTAGCCATTGTCGTACTAGTTTGACATCTGGATACATCTTAATTTCATGTTCAACTATGCTTGAGTCAATACCTAGCATTTCATCATATGACCAAGCAAAGACATCTCTAAACTCGCGAAAGTGAGCGCTATATATTTCCAGTTCTGAAGAAGAACAAGATTTGCCAACAGGAATATTCTCTACAACCTCTGTTTTGGTTGAGATATTTATGGCAGTAGTCTCTTCGATATTGGATAGGTTTCTCTCAGAATCCACCGTATTGACAGTATTTGTTAGAAAGCCAAATACTGAAGGATGGTGTAGGTTGCCGGAATTATCTTCTTTCCAGTTCAGAAGATGGGAACGATGGTGGTAATCTTCCCATGGTGCCCCATCAATCATCATCGATTGAATGATTCCTTCG
>APFE030536008.1:92188-106117 GCA_000404065.3 Pinus taeda | reverse complement strand
TTACAAGTCACATTCCCTAAGCCAAGCCCTCAAATCCATATTCCCCTATCCTATAGAACATTGCACCTTGCTTAAAAAGAAAGCAAGCCCCACTCTTGAGTCTCTCCTAGGAAGGGATCATCAAGATCACTTCACATCCATCTTAGTTGATCTATCCTTCATAAGTGATTCTCTATATATCAAGTCTCCTCCCATCGATGAAAGTTCGTAAAGATTAGGAATCTTTAGTGTGGTGACAATGGGCTTTAGCTTCATTGTTTCTCTTGACCGAACAAGTGCCCCTCTAGGAGCCTCTGCTAGTTTGAGCGGTAATAGGTCTCAAGCACTTTGTTTCTTCTTCTCCCCCTAGTTATCTTTGTTCTAGAGAGGAGATTATACCATTAGGGCTTACCCATTCATAACAACACTTTCCATGTGAGAATTGGGTTGTTGTTAAATCTCCCCTATTTAACTGGAAATATTAGCCCATGAGTGTGTTGTGAGGTTTTCCTAAGCATTCACTTTGGAGGTTCTAACATAGTAGTTTGTTTTCTCTTCTAAATGAAGTCCACTTTTAGGCTGAGAAGCACACAAGTTGTGAGGATTTTCACATACTTGACCCTCCTCTCATTTCTTGTTCAATATTCATTCATCATGTCTCGTAAGCCTAAAAACAAAATTGTGGTATCTGTAAAATCATAGAAGTTCAATGACCCTAATCATGATCATCCAAATGCTTGTCACATGCCTTCCACATCTAGAAAGAAAAGAAAAAACTATTCTTACCTACTCCATTATTCCCTAGAACAAAACTACTATTGGCCTAGCCCCAAACTCAGAAGTAATTGTTTAGTTACTTAGAATTCCAACTTCAGAGGTTTACAATACTATGACATAATACAAAATTGACTAAAACACATGCTGACCAAGAGTGTCCTCAGATTTAGAAATTTCTCTCTCAAATTAGGGTCATTGGGAAAAGAAAAAAGAGACAATTCAAGTGACCTAGAACTAGATGATTCCCTCTTCCGTGTCCATGTAGATCCCCAAATAACCAATGGAAAATAAACAATTTTCAAGTTTGCAAATAAATTTTGTAGATGAGTGGACCATCTAAGATCTATTTGTGGGAAATATTAAGAGAGCACAATTTATAGATGGGTGGACCATATGAGATATATTTGTGGGAAATATTAAGAGAGCACAATTTCAGATTCATGGAGACAACATTGATGAACTGATTCAAAATTTTCATACATATGGACAGATCCTTAAACAACATCTCGATCTAAATGAGGCCACGTATCCATCTAAAATAATACAACAAAATATCACATCTGACACGGGTGAAAAGGAAACAGGTAAAAATGGATACAATGTGTAAAATGTGATTTCATTCTTGATTTGTTAACAAACCCATGCTTTCTATGCCAATTTCAACTTCAAGCCCCAATCTCTAACAATATGAGATAAGGAAAGCATCCTAGCCTGGGCTAGTGACAAATCTATACAATGTAATGCTTCACCATCTTCAATAGCAAACAACCATAAAGATGGACACAAAAGAACTGAGATAACCTGTTTGAATAATGATAATTATGTCTTCTTCTTTTTTAAATATGCAAATCCAGAGTAGAAGGTCTTTATGCTCTGCTACTTAAGGGTTGTGAAAAGACAAATTCGGGAAAGGTGTGAGACGAGAATACTAGTGGACTTGGCCTACGTTTAAAAGATTAGAAATTAGAGCCGAAAATGTCTGCAATGATAAAGATACTATAATTTAATTAACAATATCTCAATGTAAGACACAATAAATGCCCATTGCTTTCATCAACAATACTTGTCATTATCAATATTAATGTACCAAGATTAAACTTAGAAGGTAGAAAATCACGATCTATTTCTTTATTTATGATGCATTCCTTTTAGCATAATCAAACAAGGTCTTTAACTTCAACATAGGCCTCATGATTTGTAAGGGTCAAGAAAGCAGTATTGCACTAAGATTTCATTGTAGCATGGTGCTTTCCTTTTCTTGATATTTTTCTATATTTCAATAGTTGTCAAAGAAGCATTAATTAGTGTTATATGTTATTTCCTTATCATGTTTCCTTTGCAACATCTAGTGCAATTTCTAGATTATATTTGTTCAATCAAGATGGGTAGGAGTAGAATACCAACCATTGAAAAAAATATTTATTTAATGCAACACTAATTCAAACATATAATATTGAACTTAGACAATTACTGTGTTGAATGCCATATTGACCAGAGGACAACAAGAAGCAATGAGCTTGTGTGGTCTAAATGTCAGAACCATAAAATTTAACCAAAGGAACTTTATTTCTTAAAGCTTCAAAGGGTAGGACAAATGTATCAAGGCCTGAAGAAAGATTAAGATATAACCATCTTCTATTTTGAATTCATGTTTAACTTACAATCATTTTTTTCTTTGGGTATCAATAATAGCTTGAATATATTTCTTGTTATAATCATGCATGCACTTAAATAAGGTTTTTTTCTGGAATCCAAAAAATTGGTTTTCTTCCTCCACTCCCCCCCTCTAGCTGTAGCATAAAAGAGGTGGTGAGATTCCACATAAATGCTTCCCAAAAATTATTAGTAACAACACCTTTAATAATATTTTCTTCACTAATCTACCTGTGTGCATCAAATATATTCACCATAAACCATGGTAGTGAACACTGAAAACAAAGTTCTCAAATTTACCCAAATTATATCATCAGTACATGCTTCACAACATATTAAAAGCTAGTTCCAGTGCTTCTTAAGTCAAACCCGTATTATTATACATCATTAAATAGAACATATATTAGCTCACAGCATGCATAATATTCAAATCCTTCTCAAAACATTTTGAAGCAAAAAAAACTATAATGTGACAGTTTACAGTCAATGAATCAACTGTCCCATGTGAACTCATAAAAATGTAGGTTGGCAGTCATGTCATGATTATGAAACTTGGTATATTCTTTGTATATACAACATAATTTGGTGCATTTTAGGGCTCACAAGACATTTAGAGCGAATATCAAGTCCAACATATGTAATCTAAACTCACAATATATAAAAGCTCTATCCAGAGATTCACATTAATTACTAACTCAAAAGATACTCCAAATGCATAAAATATCAAGAGAAGCTCAAATATCTATTTCCTTTGCCAATCAACCTGAACAAGGATTGCCTTTTCTGAAATAAAAAAGACAATGTCAGGTTTTCAAGAAATTGCTCCAAAGAAAGATGAACAGAGAATTGACTTCCTACTAGTGCAAAGAGATCGATCACTTTTAATGTGCCCCGGGTTGATTGAACCTGTGGCAACAATCTTTGAGTCCTTGGTGATATAGAATTATGTTTCCCATTAATGTCTCCTTATTATAAGAGTTCCCTTCTCCTGAACATGTCAATTTAACCTTGGAGAATGACCACGAAGCTTTGCTTTTGCCAACTCAGTAGCAATCATGTAACTTGGAATCGATGGAGTTCCTTAAAAGGCATGTTTAGTATACTCAGTTTTAGCACATCCAAATGAACTGCGTCTTCTAGTAGGACTTATGCTCTACCACAGGAGTATCTACACTATCATGCTTGGTGGGTTGAAATTCTCCATTTCTGAAGTTATCCTTTGCTACAATGGGGCATCCTCTCCTAAAATGTTTCAGTTGGACTTGTTGATTGCAGATTTGGAGATATCTCTTGAACAACTGGAACTATCTCATTCAAAAATACATGTTGAACCGATTCAACATTTCTAGTTATATTCAGAGAGGCTCATGTTGTACATTCCATGTTGAGTTGATTAGAAATAGTATCCAAAGTCGGCTTTGAAACCTTTCTCAAGTTGTGCTTGGACATCTGAGGTTCCAGATGATGTGATACCGAATCCACTATTCAATTTGAAACATTTCTCATGTTGCGCTTAATTTTCTCAACCTCTACCTCTAATGACACAATCCAGCCCTGGAGCTGAAATTTTTCTCAAGATGCATTTAACCTTCTCCATTTCTACCTCTGGATGCTCTGACACAGTCTCCACCATTGGATGTGGTACCTTACTCAAGTTACTCTTAACTGGTGTCGAGTTTAACCCCCTTCTAAAACTCCCTTTAGGTTTCTCAGTTTCGATCTCAGGGTTGATTAGAGACAAAATCTACTGCTGATTTCAACACCTTTCTCAATCCACACTTTGGTTTCTCAAATTCCATATCAAGTTGATATGAAATATGCTCGTGAATTGAATTGGGGGTACCTTTCTCAGACCGCAAATTGGCCTTCCTACCTCACCTTAGTTCAGGGAACACTCTCTCTTATGTAGATTTTGCGGTCTTCCTACCTCACCTTAGTTCAGGGTACACTCTCTCTTATGTAGATTTGAGCTATTACTTGCCCACATGACTCGAAGGTTGAGTACACATCCAACATTCCAACGAGACCCATCCAGAATTGGAATCATCAGAATCACAATGAATTCGTAGAGACTTGGCCATGGGTGCATACTCTAGAGTCTTTATCATTAAAGTATCAAATAATATTAATATCATTTCAATGCAATTGAATGATATTAGAGCAAAGAAAACAAATAATAAGAGCAAGTGAATTGTCCTGAACTACTAATGCAAATTTAAGGTTCGATTGACGACCAAATGCATTTGCTAACAACTTGTTAGTTCGTGAAGTACTACTGACCATAAATTTTTTACAGTGAAAAGATTATCGAATGTTACACAAATTTCAAGAATGTTCACACCTCATTTGTTGCCACAATTGTTCCACTACTTCCATCCCAGTGCAGTTTGGGGGCATCGCGTGGCGTTATACAGACTACTGCGGGTGCATAGCTATAAAATATCGAGCATCTAAGTAATAAAACATCACAAGTGCCACAATTGTTCCACTACTTCCATCCCAGTGCAGTTTGGGGCATCACGTGGCGTTATACAGACTACTGCGGGTGCATAGCTATAAAATATCAAGCATCTCAGTAATAAAACATCTCAAGTCTGTCTTATTTCAGGATACTGCATAATAATTACAATATCAGACAATTGCATCCTAATAAACATAAATCATTAAAATGAAAAAGTTTCTTGGAGAATAAAATACACTATTTACAGCAACTTTTAGTTTCCTCATATTCAAATCTGCACATCGCATGACTTTGGCGATTTTCATTTATCAAACACAATCCCTGGCTGTTACAAAGACTGTACTCCCTGGCTCAAGCAAAATTCTTTCTCTGCCACGCTGGAGGCCATGGCAGCTACAAGAAGACCCTGAGGGCCTACATTTTATCAAGACCAACCTAGCTCCTGGTGATTGCCCATTAGCATTTGCATACTTGCCTAACATATCTGACTTGGTCTTCATTTTTTATGGCTCTGCATCACTCATATAATTGTTCCAATTGACTTAGATGTGCCACCGGCAAGTTATCAGATATTTGAATTATTTCAAATCTGTCGATGATTAAACTAGAGCAACCCTCCACATCAAGATACTTGAGCTTCTTTAAATTCCTGAAGCTATTTGGAAGCCTCTCCAAATTATGGCACCCTGAGAGATCGATGTGTTGGAGGTTATTTAAATTAACAAAGGACTCCGGCAGCCTTTCCAAATCGTGGCAATTTGAGAGATTGATATACTCGAGGTTCATCAAATCACTAAAGGTAGTCGGCAGGTCCTCCAAATTGTGGCAGCCCTGCAGATCAATGTGTTGGAGATATCTCAATTGACCAAAGGAATCGGGCAGCCTCTGCAGATCGTGGCAACCTGAGAGATTGATATGTCGGAGGTCCTTCAAATCACCAAAGGAATCTGGTATCCTCTCTAAATTATGACAGCCCCGCATATCGATGTGTTGGAGGCGGTCTAAATGACCAATAGAATCCGGTATCCTCGAATTCGGTAAGAGAGAGGAGCATTAATCTCTAACTCCCTCAACTGCAAAGGTGCCTGCAAAAATGTTCACCCGTTGTTTCAATTATAAATACATCGTAATCCTGATACTATGTAAAACTCTTTCTTATCCTTCTCACAGAGTCTGGTGCCATAATAAATTAATAGTGATAAACACACAAACATTAATCCAACATAATTTTTAAGAAGTGTTCACCACTTTGAACAAAGATGGGCTACGTACAACTTGATGTGCATCCATGCAAAATGGTCGAGGTGCACACCCCCTTCACTTTGAACCACATAATCTCGCCTCGATACTAGGCCAAGATGGAACCACACGTACATTCAATCTTGTGATCACCAAGTCCAACTTCAACACTTCTATTATATTAAACAAATAAACTTCTTATAAATTATATTTAACAAATAAACTTATAAAAAAAGAGATTATTAACTCTTCCTCCCTTCCTTCTTATTATCTTAAAAAATATTTTTTATAAAAAAAAATTATTAACTCTTTCTCTCTTATTACACAAAACAAACACAACTTAAAACATCGTGATCCTTACATTTCCCATTTTCTATATCTCTTTGTAAAGCTTTCTCTTTATTAGGGAAAAAATAAAAACTAGGATTTACTTAATAGTGAGATTGTTCTTGATAACAAGAGGTTGGAAGCGATTAGGGTTCTCTGCAGAAGCGATTAGGGTTCTCTGTCACGGCGCAGTCTGCGCTTCTCTGATCAGCTGCAGATGCTGAACCAAGGGCCCGGTCGTGCATCAGTGCGGCAGGGTTCCCAGGTACGCAATGGAATCAACGCAGGGGGGGCGTCAGAGCCCTCCCCAGGAGCAAAAACTCCGCTGCACGAACCTGAACAAAATCTGGTATTCGGATCTTTAGATAAAGGAATGATGAACCAAAACAAAATGCATCAGAATGGGAGCAACAGGACAGAAGGGCGAGAGGGACAAAACAAGGCTGGACAAGACAATGGGGAGGATCGAGGGGAAACCCCAAAAGTCACTTCTGCAACTTGCAGACCCATAGCCAAGGAGTGTCCTAGAATAGAACTGCCAGGACACAAAATAGACCAAAGAATCGAATACATGCGGGATCACGCCCTTATAGGGAATTTCATCGAGTTCTAGTCGACTGAGAGAGCCCTATACGGATGGATTGCGGCGAAATGGAAGCCAAAGGAGATGTAACCCTGCAGCTCGGGCCAAAAGGCTTCTTCACGGCGATCTTCTTCTGTCTGGAGGACAAATATAGAATCCTAGGAGAGGGGCCCTATTTTTTCAACTCAGCCGGTCTGTACCTGAGGGATTGGATTCCTAGATTCAACCCGGATAAGGAAGATCTCACATGGGCACCTGTGTGGATACGGTTGTACTCGCTTCCAGATGAGTATTGGGACGAAGACATCCTCAAAAATATAGGAAATGGAATAGGAGAATTCATCAGGGCTGCCGAAGAAACAAAAAAGCGCATACATATATCCTATGCTCGCATCTGTGTCTTTATTAGACTGAATGAAGCTTTGCCAGAATCGATAAGTCTTTTTCACAGGGATGAAGAATGGATTCAGCCTCTGGACTACGAGCACGTCCCCTTCCGGTGTAGAAAATGCCATGCTCAAGGGCATCTCTTCCGGGACTGTCCGCTCAATGTTAAAATTGCTTCCCCTATTTCCTCTGAAGCACCGACCCAGGATGGCTTCACAAAAGCCCCCAGCAGAAAGCGTGCTCACAAGAAACCCAACAATAGTAACAAGCCTCAGCAAGCGAATAATCAAGGACCATCCACCAATAATAGTTTTGAAACCCTATTGAGAATCTCTAAAGACCAGACCACGCTCTCTGCAGATGTCTCTGCCCCCCCCACCTCATCCACCCCTCCACCTCCCTTTGCCTCCACATCCAAACATCCCCCCCCCTCCTCCCCCCCTCGGCTTCCCGGCTACCCTTTTGGACGGAGTCACAGAGCTGGAAGGAAAAGGCAAGGATATGGATATTGATGGAAAGCTAGATCCTCAACCAAACTCAGAGCCAAATCAGGACGAAGACAATCAAGTGCAGCGAATGGAAGAAGAACTCGAGAGTATAGACATGACTGGCCTAGACATCATAGAGCTAGAACTGGCCTGCCATAAGAAGGCCTACGACAGCATCACAGAGGCTCAAATCAACAAGCTAGAGGTAGTTATTTCCAGAGCCTTCCACCAGCAACAACTAGGCATACAACCTGGCAGCCATTGGCATGGATATCAACTCCCAAAAGAATCCAAGAAAAGAGGAAGAAAAATGGATCTCCAGAGAACGATTGAGGTAGGAAAGATACTGGTAGACTCGGGCAGGTATGCTAAACTGACGAAGTACTACAAACCCTCCATCAATAGTTAAATATGAAGCTAGTATCATGGAATGTCAGCCCCCGCAAACTTAGAATGTTAAAATACATGATTACGAAGGAAAAACCTCAAATGTGCTTTCTGCAAGAAACAAAATGTAACAGCTCAACTTTAAAGAGCATTCTCTCCAAGGCCTGGCCAGGTTGTCGAGCGGCAGTAGTGGATGCCTCGGGAGCTTCGGGAGGGCTAGCCATTGCTTGGAACACACAGGCAATAGCTATTTCAGATCTGCATGCCTCCCATCATTTCATCCAAGCGACTTTTCACATCCTTGGTACGAATATCCATGGAAATCTCTCAAATGTTTACTTCCCTCAGGAAGCAGGAGGTAAAACTGCCCTCCTTGATACTATAGAGGTCTTGAGCAATAACAGAAAGCACCCACTCTAGATAATAGGTGGGGATTTTAATATGATCACCAAGCTCGAGGAGAAGATTGGCGGGCGCAACAGACTGGACCCTGAAAGCTCCCACTTCAAGGAATTCATTCAGAATGCCTCTCTCATAGATATGCCTTTCGGCAATGGAACCTTCACCTGGAGCAATCGCAGAGCTGGCAGGCATCAAATCGCCTCTAAATTAGATCGCTTCCTCTTATTAGATAATGTGGTCCACCTGGGAGGAGACTTCTCTACAGCAATCCTACCCCACACTGGCTCGGATCACTGGCTGATCGCCATTCAATGGCAAAGACCAAGCAATCCCACCAGAAGACCATTTCGCTTCGAAGAGTTCTGGCTCACGCATCCTTCGTTCAAGGACATGATCAAAAATATCTGGACAACCTTCACCACGCCTGAAGGATCTAAGATGTTTCAGCTTCAGCAAAAACTCAGGTTTGTAAAAAGCCAATTAAAACAGTGGAACAGGGAGACCTTTGGTGACATATTCACTGCCCAACAAGAACTAAGCAAGGAATTGTCGGCTCTCCAACAAAAGATAACAACAGAGGGGCACACTGAAGAAACGCTGGAACAGGAACGCAGCATCCACAACAAGTTGGAGGAACAGAGGAAACAGGAGGAAATATATTGGAAGCAAAAATCTAGAATAAGATGGCTGAGAGAAGGTGAACGAAACACCAAATTATTCCACAAAACCACTGTTCAACGAAGAATGCACAACAGCATCCCCTTCATTCAAACTCAGGGCGGCGCTAAAATAGAATCTCACGAGGAAATTGAGAAGGAATTTCTCAAGCACTTTGCTCAAGTCCACACCGAGCCTGAAGGAGATAAGCGCCTGACAATTGCAAGAATAACCAACAATGTGCCAAAGATCATCACGGAAGAGCATAATGAACTTCTCCTTCGCCCCATTCTGATGCAGGAGGTAGACGATGCTATGTCTCAACTAAAGGAAGGTAAGGCCCCTGGGCCAGATGGTTTCACCACAACTTTCTTCCACACCTTCTGGGAATTGTTAAAGCATGAGGTCTGGAAAATTGTAGAAGAATCCAGAGACCTCCATTGGCTGCTCCCATCTCTAAACTCAACCTTCATTGCGCTCATCCCAAAATAGGAAGATTCTATCACCCCTGACAAGTACAGGCTGATAGCTCTTTGCAACGTCATCTACAAAGTTATTTCTAAAGTGATTGCGAACCGGCTCAAGCCCCTCCTACCCTTGCTCATATCTCTGGAATAGTCAGGCTACGTGGAAGGGCGACAAATATTGGATGGAATTATTCTCACACACGAGATAATTCACTCCCTCAAAACCACAAAGCAAGCAGGTATGCTCCTTAAACTGGACCTCTCTAAGGCTTTTGATAAACTAAGCTGGACTTACATTCAGCACATGCTCTCAGCCTTTGGTTTTTGCTCCATGTGGGTCCGATGGATTATGAGTCTTATCACCTCTTCTCAATTCTCCATTCTTATCAATGGTATCCCCTCCCGACCCTTTAAGCCATCTAGAGGGATCCGGCAAGGCGACCCTCTTTCCCCCTTCCTCTTTATCCTTATGGCTGAGGGGCTCGGGCGTCACATAAAAAATGCACTCCTCTCTCGCCAGATCAAAGGCCTTTCAGTTCATAATACCCCTGCCAACTCCCACTAGTAGTTTATCGACGACACTATGCTCTTCGGATATCCCTCAGTCCAGGAAGCCTCGCACTTCAAAGCCCTGCTCAATGATTTCTCAGAAGCTTCTGGTACCGATGTCAACTACTCCAAGTCTCATATTTTCTTCTTCCACACTCCCCCCTCGGTCAAGACAGCGGTTACCCGCATTTTAGGATTCCCTTCCGCTTCCCTCCCTTCCAAATATCTGGGAGCTCCGCTTGTTGCCTCAGCCATAAAACACTCCACTTGGCAATCCCTTCTTGAAAAGCTCGAATCTCGTCTTAACCTGTGGACTCATAGAACCTTAAACCTGGTCAGTCGAGTTGTGCTCATCAAATCCGTTCTTCAGGCTATGCCGCTATATATGTTCTCCAGTCTAGCAGCGCTGAAATGGGTTCTTAAACAAATAAGAAACCTTCAGCGCAGTTTCCTGTGGGGCAGCACGACAACCAATCGTAAATGGGCCCTGGTAAAGTGGACCACTGTTTGCATGCCTAAAAACAAAGGGGGGATAGGTCTGAGAGACCCTGAGCATAGCAATACCATCATGGGGGCAAAAATCTGGTGGCAATGGGTTACCAATCCAGACAAGCCCTGGGCCAAACTCTAGACGGCCAAATATGCTAACAACAGACCTCAGGAGGACCTCGTCAGGTTCACTCCCACCGACAAGGGATCGGTAATGTGGAATGCTGCCAAACAACACTATCAACTAATACAAGGGCACAGTTTCTGGAAAGTGAGGAATGGCAGGACGACACGTTTCTGGACTGATGCTTGGAATCAAATGCCAAAACTCAACAGCATACTAATCCCTGAGCTTGCTCCCATCAGGCAGGAGCAGTAGCAGGAAAAAGTCTTTCAGTACTGGCTACAGGAGGAGAGGCACGGCTTCCGGCAATGGAAACAGGGTAATCAGCTAATCCACAACACTAACCTTCAAGACGCTGTGCAGCTGGAGGTGGAGCTAAGGAAAAGGAACATCAGATACAATGAAGGCAATGATATCCTTCGATGGGGATACCAGCCAAAAGGCTCCTACTCCCCTTCAGAGGCGTATAAGATATTACACAATAGCAATGCCCCTATTGGCACCCTTTGGAGCAAAATATGGGAACTCGAATCTTGGCGCAAAGTCTCACACTTCTTATGGTTAGTAGGACACAAAAGAATACTCACTTGGGACAAACTAAGAAGAAGAAACTTCCAGGGCCCATCCTATTGCCATAATTGCAAGCACAATGAGGAAACTCTCCAACACCTCTTGGATGCCTGTCCCCTTGCAAATCAGCTATGGGAAAAAGCGAGCTTCAGATGTCAACGACAATGCAGAAAGGAGAACGACATAATCAATTCTTTAAGACAATGGCCCCAAAGACCTTATAAAAGCGAGCTCCTAAATCGTCTATGGAACATCCTCCCGGGACTAATCCTTTGGAGCATCTGGAAAGAAAGAAATAAAAGAATTTTTAAAAATCAATGTTCTCAATCTGAGGACATATGGAAAAGGCTATGCAAGAATCTCCAAGAAACACTCATGCTCCGAAATTGGTCACAGGAGGATCTGCCATCTCAAGCTAATGAGGAAAACATCCTAAACAACTGGCACTTGGTACTACCGCAGGCTCTTCAGAAAAATGAAGTGGCCAAAAGCAGTAGCATCAACACTAGCAAGTGGAAGGCCCCCCCAAAGAATCACTACAAGCTCAACTTCGATGGAGCCTCCAAGGGCAATCCAGGCACTGCGGGCTTTGGAGGAATTATAAGAAATCATGAAGGCTCTCACATGCAGATATATTTCGGAAATTTAGGCTGGGACACTAACAACTCAGCTGAGCTGGAAGGTCTCTGGCAAGGACTCACTCTAGCTTGGAATCTCAACCTTCAACCACTAGTCGTGGAAGGAGACTCTCAGATCCTCATTCACATGGCAAAGCGCCTCCAAAATGGATCCCAAGCAAGTAAAATCGCCACTAGCTAGCGACTCGAAGCTAGGCTGAAGGAAATTGAACATTTGCTCCGCAGTAATAGAGTCATCTCATTCATGCACACAAAAAGGGAAGGCAATAAGGTAGCTAACCTCCTGGCCAACATAGGTGTAGACAATGCCAGCACCCTCATCACTGGCAGCATCAGCATAATTCCTAATTCTGCTCAGGCTCAAGAATGTGCCAGCCTGATACGGAATGATGTAGCAGCCCCGGATGCGGGTGACGAGACAGTTGGCAGCGAAGAGCCACAGGGAAGCCATGTGCCATCCCGTGCCCAAGCTCTGCATTAACTTCTCACCTCGCTGCCATGGAATTACAACTTAGGGGAGGCGGCAGGCAATCAATGCGGGTTATGTCACCATGGCAAGTAGGCAAACTGCAGCTACGGCGATTTGGGTTAATTTTAAGGGAGGTCGGCAGGATCATGGCGCACAAACATTCCTTTGCTGCTTCCTCGTCCAGGTATCAAGGTCTGTGGGAAACGTTTGCAGGATTAACGTTGATTGCTGTGTGGGCACTGTTCGAAGGAGGCTCTGGACTGAGGGGCGCAGAGCCATCAATGCATCTGCATCCTTATCTGCCCCTGCAGCAATGTTTCGTCGAAGAGGACCAGCCCATGGAAGGCCAGCTCGCCCTCCAGCTGATCAACCACGGGTGCAATGCTGCCGCTGCCACTGCCACAAAGGAGCTCAGGCCACCCCCATTCGGGCCAGCCAGATCCTGGACACGGGCGATTCTGAGGCGGAGCCTACCCCTGCTCCAGCATTCGGGTCTGCCATCTTCTCTTTTGGCAGCACGCGGGATAGGCCACGCATCAACGCCCACGTTTCAGTCCTTTTTCTCGAAGAATCTCAGGATGAAGATGAAGGTGCAAGCAGCATGGGAAAAACCCCAGTGGGAGGCCAGGGGGCAGAAGAACAGACACCAGCGGCGACACCTGGGCAGGCTCCAAAAAGCCCTCTAGCTCAGGAAGCCATGACCTCCAAGGAAAACGCTGAGGAGAACTGGGAAGCTCTATGGGAGAGATATGGCTGGTGCGAAGTGGTTGAGGAGAAGCCACCAGAATAGCCCTCAGCTAGACCACCTCTTCCTCACCCAGCGTTGTTCAGGTTTTGTTCTGGTTCTTTTTGGTTCTGATTCTGTCTTTGGGTATGTTTTGGTCCTTTCGAGTCCAGGTTCTAATAGTCTAATGCCCCAGTGCGGGATGGTTATGTTTTGCTCCCATGCCCCTGCGTGGGCGGTTCTAGCCAGTTTTTGTGCCCCTGCGTGGGCGGTCCAAGGCAGCAGTTGCGCCCCTGCGTGGGTGGTTCAAGGTAGTTTTCGAGCCCCTGCGAGGGCGGTTTAAGGCAGCTTTCGTGCCCCTGCGTGGGTGTTCTGGAATTGTCGAGGTTTTGTCTGTTCTTCAATGGTTAATTGTTGATGTCTCAGCACGGCAGTAAAGCCCCTGTCTAGGCATGTTTTGTCCTGTAAAAGTCAAGCCCACAGCGCCACTGATGGCCTTGGGCATTTTGTCATCCTGGATGTAATATACCCACTGTACATAATATAATAGGTAGTTTTA
>APFE030536008.1:77154-91346 GCA_000404065.3 Pinus taeda | reverse complement strand
TTTTATAATTAATAATAATAATTTAAAATAACCCATAGGGAGTAGGTGTTCTATTAAGACACTCTATAGTGAAAAGGTCACCATTCAACTCCATGGGAAAAAATCGAGGGATGTTAAGGGTTGTTGTAGCATATGCTTGGTGTTATCCTCAAGCGATTTTGATGACTTAGATACCCCAGGGTAATGACTACTCATGCCACATTTCCTAATTTTTTTCACTCATACCTCCTAATGGCTATGCCTTAGTGGTATTGTTTAAGTCTAGAGCTAATGTATATTACCATGCTACTAATTATCTAGAACCTTAGGAAATTGGATTTAGATTTTTCTAATTTTTTTTATAAAATTAAAACATTTCCATAAACAAATTTTTCCTTGTAAAATTTATGTAATAATTAAAAATGTAGTACTAGGAGGTGTCATATGCCTGAGAGGTAGTCATTTTCTAACTCATAATATCTACCTCACATTAGCATCTTTTTTTAGAAAATATTAATTTTCCCTCCTGAAAATTAGTTATTTACACACAAATGTGAATAAATTAACTTTTTTATTTAGTTAAAAGGTTTCTTTTTTAGTTAAAAGTTTTTTTTTTTTTTAATAAAGAGTTTCCCTTTTTTTTAGTTAAAAAGTTTCTTTTTTTGAACTCTAAGAGTTTCCTAGCTTTCTAAGTGAAAGGGTTTTCTATTTTTGTAGTTTAAGTGCTTCTTTGGAAATTCATTACTCTTAGGTTATAAAACAAAGCTCTCTTTATTTCAAAAGAGAGTTAGTAATGGATTGGAAGAATTCTTGCTTGCCTTTGTATTGCACTAGTCATTGGTAATAAAAAAAGGGTTTTGGAGGCAAGTAATGGCGTACAAGCTTTGTATGGATACTTGATTTTAATGCATGATGTAATATTACTCTGTTTTAATTTGATTTCAAGCTTTGTGGATTGGAAGAATCCTCGCTTGCATTTGTATTGCACTCGTCATTGGCGAAAAAGAAGGGCTTTGGAGGCAAATCATGGTGTACAATCTTTGTGTGGATACTTGATTCTAATGCATGAGGTGACATTGCTTTATTTTAATTTGCTTTCAAACTTTGTTTATAGGTCTTTGAAGGGATATTGTTACCCACTGAGATTAGATTTCTCAATTTGATTGTGGTGAAATCTATTTGTTTTTTTTCATTTACAAACTTTCCTCTCCAAGTTCTTATTATGCTCTTAGTCATCGTGAGCCAAAACATGACTTTTGGCATGACTCAAAGAGGAACTTGTGTTACGTTGAATAGAGAAAACCTTTAAATTTTATTGTGAATTTGGAAACACTTGTTGTTCACCGGTGAAATCAGGGAAATTCCATAAAACCAAATTTCCTCCCAATAGATTTCCATGTGACTCATTTGATTTCATTCGAAAAATGAAAGCCTCAACAGAAACAACTTTTCTGGCCATCCCATGCAAATTAACATATATGCCTCTCCATTTTTCATTCACTTTAATAATTCCAAATGAAATATACCATAATAAAAGTTACCAAGAGAATTTTCCCTAAATATTCGACACCAAACTTCATTGGACGACGATTAATTTACTCTTGGTACTAGTTTGTTCTTTCAATTTTTTCGTATGATTATCTCCTTGTCAATCATATAAATTATATGTTTATAGTGAATGTGCATTTGTGTAATCGAAAAAACTCCTATAATAATTTCTGCTTTTCTATTATTGGAATAATGTAGAAATGATAGAGTCTAGAAATGTGATTGAGAATGATAGAGTTTAGAAACGTAAATAGGTTTTTGAGTTGTTTTCCAATTGTGTTGAGTTTTCTCGTGTTGATTTATCATGTATTGAGTTTTGTTCTTCATAGTTAGTGACATGAGTTTTTGATCCACATTATTAGTATCCAGATTGTACGAGAGGTTGTCAATGCGTGCCTATAAATGTACTGATTGTCAAAAGAGTTTAATCAATTTAGAAGTATGATATTGTTTTATGGTGTCAGAGCCAAGAGAGTTAAGATGTGAGAG
Organism: Pinus taeda; assembly: GCA_000404065.3. Classification (NCBI taxonomy): domain Eukaryota; kingdom Viridiplantae; phylum Streptophyta; class Pinopsida; order Pinales; family Pinaceae; genus Pinus; species Pinus taeda. The sequence goes on along the minus strand of APFE030536008.1, from coordinate 89,330 downwards.
GATCAATTCCTGATCTGTGTTATATGAGAGGTTGTGATGGCTGTTCATTAGTTTTCTTTGTTGGTTATGCCTTGCTGGCTGATTTTGCATGAGGTGTTGCAGATATGAGTTATTACAAAAATGTGCATTGCCAGATATTTATCTGAGTGGATTAGTGAATTTGCAGACAATTTTACAAGATTAGGTTCGAGTGTGTGAAGTGGTGATTGATATTGTGATGGTTTGTAATTTGATCCATTTCGTTGAACCCAGGGGTGGTGTGGAAATTGTGAAAGCTATTTGTAAAGGTCTCTGCATAAAAGATTCATTGCAAAGTGAATGAAATAGTTAAATATTTTATTCACCACTTATTCTCTTCATTGTGCCTTCTTCAAGGTCAAAGGTTTGATTTTATTTTTAAACCAAGAAAAGCCCTACAATTTGAGGTTGTTTTGTTTTATGGAGCGTAAATTGTGATTGCTTTAAAGGAGAAATAAAGAGTTAATTTTTATGAGGTTTTTTATTATTAATGACTAGAGTTAAAGAATTAAATAAAAAGGTGTATTTATTTTGGAAAGAGATTTGAGAGAAGGAGAAATAAGGCATCCAAAAAGATTATATTGGATGGTGTTGGTTGTGGTATGTTAAATATTTTTTTAGCATTGCAAAGATTTAGTTTTGATTTATTTCTTTTGATATATTTTGTGTACTTTTTTGGGAAATTAAAAAATGTCAAATCTCTTGGCTGATACTTATTTGAGTGAGTCCATAAAATTTAATGGAGGAAATTATATGAATTGGAAATTAAATTTATTGATAATTCTAGAGGTTATAGTTTGTGGTTAATTGTGAGTGGTGATGAGCCCAAACCCATTAGTGCAACCTTTGTTCCAAACTGGGAAAAACTTGAAACAAAATCAAAGGTGTTGTTGTGATTGTTTGTAAAGGAAAACATTATTCCTCATATCAGAGTTTGTAAAAAATCCAAAGAAACATGGGATGCCCTTCTGGCCTTGGAGTCAGAGAGGACTCTCTTTGTCTATAATTTTGAATTATTCACATGTTAGGCTAGGTATGGTGCTCAGTGGGATGTATCTTTAAAGGTTTGTTGGCAAGAAAGAAGACAAATCCATTAGGGATGGAGTCATGTTAGGTTGATTGTTTTCCCAGTGATAGGATGAAGAGAGAAGGGGTCTTCTACAGGGGAAAGGTAGGTAGTCTCGGTGGTGAAACCAATTTAGTTTGTTGTAGGTGGGTGAGCATAAGAAAAGTAAAAATAACACATAGACCATAAAAATTGTGGATGAATTCTAAATGATGTTTCAAGAAGAAAACATGGAGTGCTTTGAAAACTATATCAGAGCATTATTAAAATGTATTCTAAGGCAATATTGGTTTAAACCAAACTTGAAGACTTACATTCAAGATCTGGAAATAAAATGAGACAAACTTACAACATGAAAGAAGCATGACACCGTCAAGGGTTGACATAGTAATCCCTTCAAAAATTGACCTCTATCTTTCATTCACTGGAAAATATTCAGAAAAATACAATTCACACAAAGTTTGTCTTCTAAAACTTGTCCAACCATTTTCTCCTTTACAATCATATAATAAATATGCCAAAAGTAGTCACTTACCACATCTATAGGTTGAATTCCTCATTAGGATTTCAGTTCCTAACTTCTGCAGTGAAAATAGAACTAAGTGCTAAAGACTAGGAACTACATAACTAGATTTTTCTAATTCACATTAATTTCTCATCCTTAAAACAAGATTGTGAATTACTGAATGCTTTATTACAATTAATAGAACCATAAAAAAATCACATCAAATTTTGACTAAGTAAACTCGCCCAAAAAGAAGTCTGTCTGGAAGCGTACCACCAAAAACGCAGCACATTTGCCAGTTTCACAACAACTTCCACAACAAAATGTATGTTGTAAATATATCCCAAATGTTGCATCCGAATGAGTTGAAATTTTGACATCAAGTTGCTATCATCATACTTTATCTCCACAAAATGTTTTAGCCAAATCTGACTCCTGGATCTCAAGAAAATTAAAAAATGGTTGTAGGTGACAGTAGCTTGTTTATCAACTATGGGGGAAAGCATAGAACGAGGGTTGGACCAACACAGGATTATTGCTGGTAAGCATGGAGGGGAAAGGAGGGGGGAGTTCTACTCCCGCCTACAGCCATGTAGTGGCAAATAGAAGCAACGAAGCGGGTTTGAATTTCTTCAAAAAACCAATGGAGGCAAAAATGGAGAGGATCAACACAGAAAGGTTGGAAAACATCTGTTCTCATGAGCAGGAAGAGAATCATGAAGAAGTTAGAGGAGAGAAGAGAATAGAAGAAAGCATTCAAAGAGTTGAGCGTAGGAGTGTGACAGGACTCTGCAAACCCAGGTGAGCCATTAAACCCCGGGTTGTTTTAAATAATTTGATGCTATAGGAGCACAGGGATCACATGGCGGCATTCACAGTTATATTTAAATTTATGGGGATATGGCCAACGGAGAAGGCTTTGCAAGTTTGGATAAGAAATAAATGGAAACCTAAGGGGGAAATAACCCTCCACCTTGGGTCCAAGGGTTTCTTCACAGTGGTGTTCACAAACCTAGAGGACAAAGACAAAGTGTTCGAAGGAGGACCATACTTTTATGCTGTGGTTGGCCTCTACATGCAACCATGGGTGATGAATTTTGTCTTGGAATGAGAAACATTCTGATGGGACCAACCCTTTGAAAACTTCACGATTAGATTAAATGATTAACACAATAATTAACATGGTGATTAAGCGGATAATACTCCCGGAAGATTAGTGGTAGATATTTTGGTTTTGTCTTTATTATTTGGTACTTGGCATTTATCGTGAAGGAACACTTATCCTTGTCTTGAGATATGCGATCCCGACTTTGGTTTACTCCCTCATTCCTCATTCACTTGGCATTCTGGCCGTTCTCTATTGTCTAAGAGGGTTTCTCAACTGTTCCGTGGTGGCTATCGTAGTTTTGGTTCGATGGCGCCCTTGTTTTGGTCTCTGCTCCAACCACTGGTTCTATTGGTGGTCTATTATTTGGTTGCCCTGATTTCTAGTTCTCGCGAATGCTTCCCGTGGTCACTGTTTCATATATGCTACTGTTTTTGTGCTGCTGGTTTTATTCACCAAACTACTATGTTGTTTAATGTTGGAAATAATACTGAGAGGGGGGGGGGGTGAATTAGTGTTATCAAATCAGTAAAAAAATTTCATTTCCATGCTTAGATATATATACACTACTTTAGTTGAGTGAACCCACGTGTGTACGCGACTGTGTCTAATGCAACTAGTGTATATCCAGAATACTTATGATTTAGATAATCCATTACATGTTAAGCATTAGAACTTCATTGAGCATATGAACAGTAAACAAAAGCAATAAAACATAACAGATCATCACACACAAGAAGCACACATGAACACCATGATATAAGGTGGAAATCCCAATGTGGGTGAAAACTACCTGCTGCAAGTCGTCTCAATCTTCTTTAATAAGAAATTCCTTTTACAATAGTTCTGTATGGGTGCAGACTTATACCAGTACACAAGCTTCTACCTGTAGAAGGCTACAACCTTCTCTCATTCTCCAGACTCTCCTGGAAGGGAGCTACAACCCCCTTTGCTCTTGTACTAGCCGATCCATTTACTAGTACGCAGACTGCTACCTGCTAAAATGCTCCAACCTTTACTTGTTTTCCAGCTGCTACTAGAAGGGAGCTACCACCCCCTTTTCTCTTGTAATAGCTGATGCACTAGTACGTAGGTGCCGACCTACCGAAGGATACAACCTTCTCTTTCTTCCTCCAGGTACCACGTTTCATCAATTTTTAGACTGGATACACTGAAGCACAACACTATAATATGAAGGCCACGTTTCATCCAATTTTCATACTGGACCCATCAATATCATTGAAGCACACAATCAATCAATCTCTGAATCACCCAATACTGAATCACTCAAACCCTGTCAACAAAAAGCAGTCACCAGAACACAGAGCAGAACACTGAACTCTGCAACAATATTCAGAACCAACTGTATCATAAAAAATCATGCATTAAAGTGCATACGCTACTTGGAAATGCCGAACCAGCGTGTATACACAACTTCACCAAGGCGAACCAGCGCATATGACATTAATTACTTACTTATAACGTTGTTGCACTTCCTGACTTCAAACATACTCAAATCATTACATATACAAGGATAATATGTATGTTAGCAACTAGATCTAGTTCATCAGATCACATAAAGATAAGTCATTATTGATATCATCCATCAACACTGAAGCTAAACATACACTATCAATCTGAATATGCAGAATACTGAAACCAGTAAACAGTCATCAGAACTCATCAACAACTAGAACCACCTGTAACTTCAAACATCATAGCTCAAATGGTATTGCTACTTGGATGAACCAGACCCACATACATACGCGCTTTTACTAAAGCCAACCTACGTACAGATCTATAAATATTCAATCATGACTTGCAGCGATTTCAAACATAAGTTATACCCAGTTCAGAACATTGCATGTGTCAGTTTACAGATCTAAAACAAACATAATCAACCATATAGAGATAGTTCATTTCAAACCATTTGATCCCGATCTATCCTTAGATCTTGTTCTCCATCAACTGGTGAGATCCCTCCTTAGCTCAGATCAAGCAATGCATCATGACCCATCTCCTGCATACTGGATCTCATACTCCATCAGATATTCAAGTATTTTTTTTTTTTTCACCTCTTGCCTAATGATCTTCTTCTCCTTTTATAGTCTTAGGACTTTCACAATACCACGGTCCAAAACCATAACAATTCAATACCTTGGACCCAATACTAGGGATCATCACTTCTGTCGAGATACCATGGTCCAAAACCATAGGTTCAAATACCAAGGACTAACTACCACAGACCAAAAGTAAGTTCTCCAACATATACGCACTTTTCCTTGCATGAATGTGTGTGCATACGCATACGCGACTTGGTAATGTCTAACCCGCGTGTACACGCGGCTAGGTCACGATGAACCTGTGTATATATATTTTCTTTTCATCCTTGTAGTCTGATCATCAAATCCTTGCTGTTGACTATGATCTGTCATCTGTGTGATTTTCCATCAAGGACAACACTTGTCTCATAATGCCAACAATCTCCCCCTTTGGTCTTGATGGAAAAGCTAACTTGTCACACTTAGAACTATCATCTGATTCCTTTGAGCTGTCCTGCATCCCATGCATTCAGTCACATCTAATATCTCTTTTGAAGATTCATCTAGTTATAAATAAGTGAGATGTTCTTCTATGAGTGGGTTGCCATTAAGTACAACACATGCATCATAATGCCAACATTTAACTGTTGCTTAACTGCAAATATTCCAGGTTGCCTCCATCAAGGGTCTTCGCGTTTGGTCTCAGCTTCTCTGCAAACGATGGTAAGTCCTCTCTTTGTGATTTTCTTACCCTATCGTATTTTCTGTGGTACTAAGGAACTCACTCCTATGTGGGTAGAGTACCCTTGGTGGTTGGCGACCGGTTGAGGCTCCATTCCAGTCCAATGCTGCCTTCCAGGTATTGGAAAACCCTCGCTCTATTCTACCCTTTGTTTTAAAGCTTCCACACTCTCAGGTCTATAATGAATTTGATGATGGATTTTGCAAGTGGCTTGTCGGCACTTTGGTGGTGGTCTAAGGCTTTGTTCCTCGGTTTGGAAGTTAGTTGACCCAAATGGGTAGGGTCTTGTCCTGCTTTCACTTGTTTACACCTAGGGTGTTTTTGTTTTAGTTGAGCTTTGGCTCCCCTCTCCGCTATATTTATAGGTCACCTCTGTCGATGGGTTTTTGGGCATGAAACCCTCTATCTGTAGTGATCTTGACACTTGTAGACTAGCTTGTCTTGATAACGTTGTTGGGGTTTCTTTGAGACCGGCTTATTTATTGAAGCATATGATGTAACTTATCCATGAAGTTTTGTTTTATTATGTTGTATATTTGTATAAACGCTACTGTGTGCTATTTCATGAAAGGAAAAAGTTTTACATTATTCTAGTGGAATTGTTCCCTGATGGTTTTTAGGATGGTCTTGTGCTTGCATGGAACCCTCTGGTTATTCTGGTTATTAGGCCTATAGCGTTTCTGAAAGCTTTCTTTCTTGTTTCTTTCCTTTGGCTCTTGGATGTGACCTCCTTTATGGATTCGATGCATTCACATCCACCTGTTCACAGTTTCATCGACTTTGTCGCTCTTCTGATGCCTGTAATGGAACATTGTTTCACCAAACCCTAACGCTATATTTCTTTGATGCATTCGAGACTGTTTTGTAACGAGAAAAATAAATAAATGAACAAAAACATTTTTAGTTGTGAATAGACACGGATGATCTTGAGAAATTCCTGTATATATTTGTATTTCAGTTCTTTTGCTCTTATTCGAAAATAAACCCCTCAATGTCTCATTTTCCTTCTTTTGTATGAGTTATTAAACAACTTGAGTAACTGCCAATAGTTACAGGAAGTTACACAGGATAACCATCTAATTTTCTATTTACCTAAATTCTATGATTAATTCATAACAACAACTAAAATGAATTAAAATAAATTAAGGAAAGTATAACATATTATTAACTCCTAAATGTTAGAACTTAAAGGAATTAAAAGATTCAGGGCAATGATCTGTCAAACTATCTAAATGTAACCTGTGAAACAAACAAATTTGTTTTTGTTCACCCTGAGCTGGATGCTCTTGCATCAGGCTCCCAGGGTAACAAAACTTTCATGGCTCTACTCCATGAGCTCCTCGATAGAAAATCCTACACGCTGTATCTGTGTCGCGTTGAGCCACGAATTGTCCTCAATGGGATGATTCTTCCAGTTGACAAGATACTGAAGATACTCTTTCCTGCGAGTGCGCTTGGCCACTTGTGTGTTAAGAATTCTCTCAATCTTAAGGGGCTAAGCCGAAGGCATTTACTTCATCCAAGAACCATTTTCCACCTGGGTATCACGTTCTAGCTGTGCCGTACTGTCATCTTTTGGACTAGCAGTGTATGGAAACAGATCCGCCACATTGAAGATAGGTGATATGCCTATTCCTGGTGGTAGTTGTAATTCATAAGCATTTGCTGAAAATTTGTGCAAAATTCTGCAAGGGTTGATCTTTTTGTACTTCAGTTTGTTGTACTCACCCCTAGGAAAATGTTCCTTGTGCAAATGTACGAGGACTTCATCCCCCACATTAAACTGTACCTCTCGTCGTTTCAGATCTGCCCACTGTTATACTTTTGACTGCCATCTTGTAACTTCATCTTCACCTGCTCGTGTAGGTCATTCATTGCTTTGGTGAAATCTTCCCCATTAGCACTCCACCTTTCTTGTTGTCCCAGATCTATTAACTCATGCACTCCGCGAGGATGGATGCCATATAAGATCTGGAAAGGACCATTTCCCATGCTACGATTTGGTGAGTCGTTGTAAGTGAACTTCGCCTGGGCAAGTACATGATCCCACATCCGTGAATTTTCTCTGATTAAACGTCATAGAAGGTTTCTCAAGCTCCTGTTTACCACCTCTGTTTTCCTGTCAGTTTGTGGGTGATAAGCAGAGCTGAAACTTAACTGTGTGTCCATCTTCTTCCACAAGGTACACCAAAAGTCCCCTGTAAATTTCACATCCTTATCAGAAACAATGGACTTAGGTAGGCCGTGTAGCCTGAATATCTCAATGAAAAACAAGTGGGCCATGTGAGTGGCATCGCTGGTTTTTTTACAAGGGATGAAATGTGCCATTTTTTAGAACCGGTCTACTACCACCATCATTGAATCGTAACCCCGCTTCATTTTTGGTAGACCCAAGACAAAGTCCAAGCTGACTCAGTCCCACAGTCTACTCGGAATAGGAAATGGTGTATAGAGTCCCGTATTCTGACTGTGTCCTTTCGCCAACTAACACACTTTGCATCTAGTGACAAATCTCTGTACATCCTTTTGCATCCTTGGCCAGTAATAAAAATGGTTGAGCTGATCTAAGGTCTTATCAATGCAAAAATGCCCAGCTAGACCTTCACTGTGCTTCTCCCTGATGATGTTCTCCCTTATCGAACAATTGGGAATGCATAGTTGTTCCCCTTTAAACAACAACTTCTCTTGTAAGTTATAGTCCAACCACGGACTATTATTCCTCAACAAAGGATTTTGGCAGCCTTCATAAACCTCCTTGAAATCCACATCTGTCGAATACAAGTCTTTCAAGTGTTCAAAACCCAGCACTTGTATCGTGCTCTCCTGTAAGAGGAAAGCTCTTCTGCTCAATGCATCTGCTACCTTGTTGGCTTGTCCACTGATGTGCTTCAAGACATATGTGAAACTCTGCAAGTACTCAACCCACTTTGCATGTTTATGGTTCAGCTTATGTTGTTGCATCATGTATTGTAATGAAAAATTATCAGAAAACGGAACAAATTCATTCCCAAGCAAATATTATCTCCAATGCTTCAATGCTTGGACGACAGCATATAATTCCTTGTCGTAAGATGAGTACTTTTGCCTGCTCTCGTTCAGTTTTTCGCTGAAATAAGAAACGGGTTTGTCTTCCTGGCTGAGTACAGCCCCAATGGCTGTACCACTAGCATCACAATAAACCTGGAAAAGCTTGTTAAAATCTGGCAATCTCAGGATTAGACTTTTTGTAATCTTCTTCTTTAGTAACAGAAAGATTTTCTCTACTGCCTTGGTCCAACGAAAAGGAAAACTTGTCTTTTTTATAGTATTCAACATAGGTGCACAAATCTCACTGAAATTCCTTATAAATTTGCGATAAAAACTTGCCAACCCATGAAAACTACATACCTCAAATAGACTTTTTGGGGATGGCCAGTTAATGATTACTACAATCTTCTCTGGGTCCATCTTCAGCTCATTCTCTACAATCACAAAACCCAAATACACTAATTATTTCTGAAGAAAAAAACATTTTTTTTCAGATTTATCAGCAACTTGTTTTGCTGCAACTTCTCCAGCACACTTTGAACATGTCGAAAATGTTCTTCTCTGGTCTTACTAAAAATCAGTATATCATCTAGATATACAATCTTGAACTTTCCAATGAACTCCTTTAACATCTCGTTCATTAAGCGTATAAAATTACTAGGGGCATAACTCAACCCAAATGGCATTACCAAGCACTCATACAGTCCTTCATTGGTCTTGAAGGTTGTCTTCCATTCATCCCCTTCCCTTATTCGAATATGGTGATAACCGCTCTTCAGATCGATTTTCGAGAAATATGCTGCCCCGCTCAAACAATCCATCATATCGTCCATCCATGGTAATGGAAACCTGTACCTAATGGTGATCTTGTTGATGGCTCTTGAATCTGTGCACATCCACCATTCTCCTCCTTTCTTAGGAGCTAAAATTGTTGGAATTGCACAAGGACTTAAACTTTCCCTTATCAACCCCTTATCTAGCAATTCCTGCACCTGTTTCCTAATCTCCTCGTTGTCTTTAGGACTCATTCAGTTCGTTGCATTAACTAGATCCTGGTATAAAGTCAATGTGATGACTGATACTTCTCTTAGGAGGTAATTTATCTGGTAAATCGTCCACTACAATGTCGCTGAATTTCTACAGGTAAATCAGACATTTCTGTGTGCAACAGCACTGTTCTTGGCCTTCTCACAACATCATAGTTCACTTCACTATCTTCAATCTACCTCAGAAACTATTTTCCACCCATTAGTAACACTTTTGTTCCGCTTGTTTCTGTTGCTTCCTCCTCCTTGATGGGCACAAGTGTGTGCTTAATCCCATCCTTCACAAACTTGTAACATTTTGTCCTCCCATCATGAACTACCCTCCGGTCATACTACCATGGCCTTCCTAGCAGTATGTGACATATGTCCATTGGCATAATATCACAAACAACTTGTCCTTATACCTTCCAATATGGAACTCAACTTCACACTGTTCATCAACCAACAACTGATGGCCATTCTGTAACCACGATACCTTGTAGGGAGTGGGATGCTTCAGCCGCTTCAAACCCAAATTCTCTACCATCTCTTTGGCAATAAGATTATCCGTACTCCCACTGTCAATAATCAACCTGCAGCATTTTCCGTGCAACTTACAAACTGTCCGGAATAATGCCTTCCTTTGAGTTTGTTCAACTGTCTCCTTTGCTGGTTTCAACAATACTTTATTCAGAACTAAGGCTTCCCCTATTTTCAGGACATTTTCTACTTCCTGGGGTGGTGCCTCTACTTCCTCTAGCTATGCAAAATATGCTCTTCTTTGACTAGCTTGTTCTGCTTCAGGACACTCAAAAGACCTATTCCCCCACTTGTGGCACCTATAACACTGATAAGCAGCTCCTCTGCCCTTGCCATTTCCCCTTCCTCGTTGATATGGTCTTCCTCCTCTAGTGCTATCTCCTTTTTCCACTATCCTTGAAGTTTTAGAACTGCTGCCCTCTTCACTATTGTTGGTAGTTCGTCCTCTCCCATAAGATTGTCCTCTTCCTTTGTCGATTCCCTATCCTGTCCTAGCATTCTGTCTTCATGTGTTCTTCTCCTCTGCCTTGATGGCACTCTGGTAGGCTTCCTCTATGTTTCTTGGGGAAAGAATGCTTACCTCATCCAATATTTCTAGTCTCAGCCATTTACATACCTTGCTGTTTTTTCCAGGGTATCCTCCATGTAACCAACTCTTAAATATACACAGTAGAATTCTTCAGTATATTATTTCACTGTCATTGTTTTTTTTTTCTACGTTAAGACTAACCTAAGTACCCACGGGGGATTTGAACCGGTGACCTATCGCAAGCAGTGCCTTAACAGCGCACCCATTCACCGTCAACCCAAACCCCTATGGGCCTTTCACTGTCATTGTTGGGTCTAAAATGCATATGAAAATTAGAGCTTAATTTAATGTCAACCCGGGAAAGTAAACTTAGAAGTGCTTATCTAAAATATATAGATCTAGAAAGATTCCTAATTTGTCCAAGATCTTAAAGTCCCCTTACAAGAACATATTCATTAAGATCTATTTCACTAACTAATCAAACTTAGATCTAACAATTGTTTGAGATATATGATTCTCTTACAAGAACATATTCTACAAGATCTCTTCCAACATTAGAACATCTAATAAGGAATTAAATGATCAAATGAAATAAACCTAGATCTAATAATTTTATGAGATCTTATGGTTCTATTACAAGAACACTTTCAAATAAGATTCTTCCAATATTAGAACATTTAACAAAACTTGAAAGCTGAAATCAAACAAAAACATAAAATAAATTATACCTAAAATAAGTAAATAAGCATGCAAGTGAGGCCATGGGGGCCCTCCATAACTCCACAAGCACAACACTTCAATGGAGACTCAAATGTAGAAGAAAAATTTAAGTATGATCCTTTATTTAAAAATCTCCATTACAACCCAACTCTAAGATTACAAATGGAACTCTAAGATTACAAATGAAGATTCTCAGATTACAAATGGAGGAGATTGTACTCCTATTTATACAATGGGATGAGTAACAAACTCATAATGATCATCCATTAATCTCTCTTTAGTTCCAGAAATCTCTCAACCATCTAGACACATAACCCCCATTGTCCTTGATTTTCTCCATGAGATCATGATCTTCTCCATGAGGCTTATCTTATCAAACCCCTTTGTCATTGATTTTCTCCATGAGGCTTATCTTATCAAATTCGAATTTGATCATTCAAGGCCACATAAAGGTATCTTGGAAGCTTCCTTGGAACCTACACATGTCACAAAAACAATCCACTTTCCATATATGAAGTAAAATATATTATTTTCTAATATTTAATCAAGAATTTCTCTTAAAAATGCTTTAAAATAAATAATATTTGGAAGATATAAATGAGACCCATTAATGGTGAACAATAGGGAAAATGAAGTGACATGGTGGTGAATAATGAGTGATATAATGGAAGCATAGGTGAAAAATGTATGATAATGAGTGATATTTGTATGACATTTTGAAGTCCAAACATAGACAGAACACAAAAATCAGTGGTGCTTTTGGGTTCATAGAGAAAATGCCCAATCTAACAGACAATGGCTCCAAAAAAGTTACTTCAAATAGTAGGGGCAAAGATCAGATCCAAATCTTCATCAAA
>APFE030536008.1:17731-50925 GCA_000404065.3 Pinus taeda | reverse complement strand
GGTCAGCTAATTACATCATCTCCCAGAAGTTCTCCACTAAAAACTGCTCATAAATGGTCAAAACTGGACCATACTGAATACCCAGTGCAGAGGGTGTGATGCATATCACCTTCCCAGTGTAAAGCGTGCGATGCATACTGAATGGCCCCTCTATAGGGTACGATGGTCGGGAATGGACAAATGGCAGGGACAATTAGCAAGGTGGAAGATCATGGAATATTCCAGAAGCTTCCCCTCTGACACTTGCCTCTCTGTTTTCAACCAAGGATGAGTAAGAGATCATCAGTCTCCAAGTGGAATCAAGAACTATCAGAGAGAGGACACTAATCAAAACCCCAAAAGATGACTCACCTCCCTACCTATATATGGATCCCTCATCACAGAGATCCAGAGGCTGGAATCTTGTATCTTGTAGAGAGGTGTTGTTGGTTTTCTGGTGTAACTTCATAGTGTTGGGTGATCTAAGCTTTACTTGAGGTGAAGAAGGGCTTTCTTGCTGGAGGATGATGCTGGGTCAGAACATATGGTTGTAATCCTCTTGCTATTCTTGATCTTAATAAAGCTATTCAAGTTTTCCTCCATATTCTTGTATGTTTGATTGTATATGCATTTGTATGGTTAACACATATCTGGTCCTGTGTTTTTATTAATATAGATCTTTGTTCTTCGATAGTAGTATGCTGCTTTGATTCCACAGGTTCTCTTTGAAGCTGGGCAGACGAAGAAGAGGCGGCAAAGGTTTATCAGGAAGGAGAGGAATCAAGTAAGGAACCAAGCGCAAGACTAAGGTTGTTGTCCTTTGTTCCACTCTTATCTATTTTCATAAAGGAAAGCGAAAGTAGACTTTACTTGTTTGTTTCTAAGATAGCTACCAGTCTTATTGGGAATAGCAGCTCTGAGTGGACACTATTTCCGGTAACAAAATGGTGACTCCGCTGGGGAGCGAATAGATTGTTTGTTAGTCTATCTTTTTTTATTTTATAAACTTACAGACGGAGCCTGAAGTCAAGCCAGCTAGCCTTTGAACTGCGTTTTTTATACAAATGCAAAGTAGATCAATGTTGCTTCTGTCTATCTCTGGGTTTTGTTTATGAATTAAACAATTGATCTTCAAATGTTCTAATTGCCCTAAGTGGTGGCTCTAGTAACCTCCTTAGATCAACCCCTGTGATTTACATTTACTTAATATCACTTACTTGGCCTAAATCCCTGAATTGAATTGCCAATTGTGAGCAAAAACTCGTTGAAAGTCTTGCATTGGTACCATTGCACCGTGCCTTCAAGGCAGTCTGTATGCATCGCACTTCTTGTGTGTAGTAGGTGTGCTGCATACTGAATTCACTGTGTGACAGGTGTGATGGTCAAGGAAGGTTAACTTTACCTTCGTACTTTGGTTTTTCCTTCACTTTTTTCAGTTCTATTTAGGAATTTTTCTATCTGTGGTTAGTATATCTCTGTGAAAACCCCCTTCTCTTACATCATTTCGCCTCTATTGTGCAAAGAACTGTAAGTGTTTTTATGTATTGTGCGTCATTTTCAGTTCTCTTTTGCAAAGAAGTAGCATAGTTGAACTGTCGTTTCTTAGTCTGAAAGTGTCGTAAGTGTCGTTTTCTGTTTTAGAAGAGAATCCCATTGTTCTTGATAGTCGATTATACAGTTACTCTTTTATATGATTTGAATTAGTAGTTTTTAAAGTGTCGAAAAGCAATTTTGATTTCGAAATCGCAAAGTGTCTCCCTTACCTTCACTTCATTTTGAAAAGAAATTTGTTGAGTATTGTCGCTTTGAAAATAATTCAGATTTGCACTTAGCTTTCTTATCGTCATTCATACATTAAGAAGGCTGAAAAAATACATGCATGTGCATTTGCATTTAGACTGATTGGTTTGATTTAGGACAATGCATTTAGTGTGTGCTTTGTGCTCTTTGTTGAAATACTCTCAACTTTCTTTCCTTAGTAGCTAGGATTTTCATTGCCAAAAGAAGATTAAACATTTGTTTATCATCTTAGACTGCATTTTAGGAATTGTATACACATCATGCGGTGAACTTGAAAGGCAAATTTTTAAACAATATCAACTTAAAATAAATTTAATGAATCTAACAACGCTTTGGAACCTAACGCACAACATCTAGAGGTCTAGGCTAGAGACGTATTCTGGCATCGTAAAACTTGGTAATTTTTGTTTTCATTGTTGGTTGGGTGAGTCCTCCACTCTGATACAGCAAGTGCCAATACAGACTTGTGCTCCCACGTACCGTCGAGTATATAGTAGGAGACCACAATAGGTTGCATCCTTTATCCTTAGGAAGCCATGTCTGCTACCCCATCAATCGCAATGCACTAAACACAACATTCGGGAAGATTGACTGGTGTACCGTAAAAAATATTCTGCAGTTTTGCGATTGGTTTGGTAATCCCCTCTGCCTAGATTTCCAGAGAAGTCTATTTTTCTCCTTTTCAGACTCCTTAAAAGAAAAGGTCTATCTGAGCACTTGTCACTTCAGGCTCATTAAAAATCAAAGGCGACTAGAGTCATCTTTTGTCTTTTCTCAACTCTTAAAAATTGAAAAAACAAGTTGTGTCAACGCGTCTGAAATTTATTTTAATCGAAATAACATCACAAATTCCCTCATTGGTCTTTAGGTTGAGAAAAATGGAGTCTACCAACCAAGGATTTCCCCTTGGAGGAAATCCTAGTCCTTTCTCCTCTTGGGGAGATGTTGGTGCACCCCATATGGCCACATTGTCACTTCCAGGGTTGACAATTGGTTTTCCCGTATGGCTCTTCTCTACCTCTGTCATTTAGAATACCGTAATTCCTAAACAGTCAAGTCAACAGCTAGATGATACTAGAGTTTCTCCCCAACCTTCTACTTCGTCTGTTTCTCCTCCCCTCCTTCCTCTTCACTTGATAAAGCTGGTAAAGCTAAAGATCAAGTAACTGAGAAGAAGAAGAAGCAGAAAGAGAAAAAAGAAAAGAAGAAGAAGGAACCAAGATCGAAAGGGGGCAACCAGGCATCGTCTAGCAAAAATCCTCACAACGCACTATCTAAACCTAAATCTCCATGTTTCATTTGCAATGGAGACCACTATCACCGAGATTGTCCTTGCATCCCCTGGATCTTAAGGGACTGGTCTCCTCATTTGCACAATCTAGTGTCGTCAACCTCTGATGATCATGTTGAAAGCACACCATCAACTAGTGAAACCGAAGTTTTTGGACAGAAAAGGAATCACAAATTTCCTTGTAAATTGTGTGAAGGCGATCATGCCGTCCACCGATGTCCCTTCCTAGACGAAGCTAAAAGAGTTTTGGATGACCGTCCTGCTTCACTGCTACGACTCCCTCTTGGATATAAAAAACTCTTGCCAAGTCCACCACTGGTTGAAAATTCGGCTGGCTTGCCATTGTGGTTGGCCAAAACGTCTATCATTGAAAATGAACCCTCTGAATCCATACCAGATGAAATTCAAAAGGTCGAGGTGGCAGTTGACCCAGTCTTTCCTTCAGAATGTTCATCTTCAAATGATACCATCACTGAAGAGAATGAGAACGAGACCATTCAAATTCTTTTCGTAAACACAGACTCTGATGAACTTGGGGGCAGTCTACCCATTCCTTTATTGCAGGAAGGAAGTTCATTAGAGTCATATCCGGCCGTCTATTCGGCCCCACATCCAACCAACCTAGTCATTTCCTTCGACTGGAATCTACTGCAGACCTCGTTTACCAACTAGTGTACCATTCTGAATCATTGTACAAGCTTACAGAATGGTCATGGTTGGTACCATCATCGATGAAGGGGCTTCTGTGAGTATCCTTTCCTCAACTGCTTGGAAAGCGCTTGGTTCGCCATCACTTTTGCCTGAAATGAGAAATCTGACAGGGTTTGACAAAGGAACCAGTCGACCATTAGGGATCCTTCCAAATGTGCCCATTACTTTGAGAAGGAAAACCATTCACATGAACGTGATGGTAGTCTAAGGACCCCTGGATTACAATCTACTCCTTGGGTGTGACTATATTTATTTCATGGGAGCCATTGTCTCCTCACTCTTTAGAGTAATGTGTTTTCTGCACGAAGGAAGAATGGTCAAGCTCGTAGACCAAATGTCATTCCCCGGTTCACCCATAGCAAATAGTCAAATGCCATCCCTAAATGGTCTTTTCACGCAAGGAATGTCTCATCGATCTCCAGTCTATCCACCTGATGAGCGCGAGTGATTCAGGAGGATGTGACGGAAACTCAAGGGGCATGCACCCTGGTCTGTTTCGGCAGGAAAATCTTGGGTATAGAGTAGGTTTCCGCGGAGGATATATGACTAGTCTGATGAACCCGTCCTTACAGGAAAATGGGATTAGGCTGGAATAAGATACCTTTGTTAAAGTTATGTTAGTGGAGGCGTCTGCGCCACTCACCTTTGTCTATTTCGGTAGACATCGCTAAGGAAGCATTCTGTCTGCTACACGGATGGAACTTTCATGGTAACCTAGGAATTTTTTGCTATACCTGGGGGCATGCAAACCTTTCCGCATGCAAGCGAAGAGTGACCATTTATTTTTTAAATTTGTAGGACCTCTAACCCTTTAAACTCGTAAGGCTGGTTGTTTCCTAGCTTGCATAAAGAAAGGATCTGGGGCAAAGCTTAAAATGGGTGCAAGCCGCATAAAAAATGACATCTTGAATGAGACATCCTTATTATACGACTGGTGAGTAGTGTTACCGCAGGGTTCAAGCTCGTTTAAAAATAAACCTGCCATGAGCAATTTTAACGCGGAATTCAAGCTCGTTAAAAAATAAACATAAGCCATGAGCAAATGTTTCCCCCAAAGTTTAAGCTCATAAAAAAATGAACCAGTAAATAACCTTTGTGAATGCCTTATCGTCAGCATTTAAGCCTTGGTCGTGTTCTCATCATCACCTCCACTCTGTTTTTAGCCAATCATTCACCTCCATTTGATTGTTTACCCTTTCGAGGAACATCTGCAAAGAGTGATTCTATTAGCCATCCTTATGACACTGCCGTGATTGGAAAATTCCAAACCTTACCTGGAATCAGCTGTTACCCCAAATCATCACTCGTTCCTCGAAAAACGAGTCTCCTTTAAGCTCTTTTCAACTGACTCGTAAAATATGAAAAGATTGTTGAGCGATTAGTCTCTCCGGCTCGTTAAAGTCATCAGAAGTGCTATCCCTCCTCTAGATTTTAATATTTTTGGACTTGAGGGATTATTACACAAAACAATTGAGTGCTTGTCTTGTTCGGCTCGTTAAAACTATCGAAAATTCATCCCCTTCATATTATTTTATGCTTTTTCGGACTTAAGGGATTATATGACAAAAAAGGATCTTTGGAGTTTCCTTTCCGTCCCTTTTAGACTCTCTAAAATTGGAAAGGACTGAATTATCTTTGTCGTTAAACTCGTTAAAACCTAATAGCGAGAAACTCGTCCAAATGGACGAGAACGAGTTTCACTGTCGCTAGGCTCGCTAAAATATAGCGACAAGTTCGCCCAAAGGGTGGATTATAGAACAAGCATATGTTATCCTCCTCAAACTTGAAAAAAATAAAGAGGTACTGCTCAGCAATGATTGGGGAAAAATTGGGAAGAAAACTTGAAAAAGCTTTATTGGTAGCAAGTCACTCTTGAACATGACACTTTCTCTCCGCATCCAAGCCGAGTTGGGTTGTTCTGTTCACTGGTCATATCACCATTGGTACGTCACACCATCCATATTTTGGGTTACGCTACCAATCCATCATCAGTTTCTCCGATATGTTCAAGAGAAGTCATTCAGAAAATTCGCCTGTGTCTCACCAACTGCAATACATTCAAGCTTCATTCTTTCATGACTGCCACCCTGAACACTGTCTCATCAGATCGGTTTCACCTCCAAAATCATTTGCTTTGTTCCGTGTCATAGATGTGGGATTCATTAAGGCCCTCCTATGATGGGTCACTTCTTGTCGACATCAGCTCATTATCCAAGAAGTCGACCTAGGAACAATCCTTTCAGTACTTTGAAGCTTGCATGCCTCAATGGCAAGTTTCTCACTTTCGGCGACAGGTTTACATTAATGGCATTCCACTGAGAGATTTTGCATGGTGTTTGACGCCAAGTCCTTTTTCACACTGCATGAATTGTATTGTAGTACCTTGACGGTCATTGTCATTATTGGTGATTCCTCTTGCGCCTGTTAACAGCTTACATCATTGGCTGGTAATAAGGCGATGTCTTTCCATGTTCGACTCCAGAACATTTTTTCACATGGATCGACTTGTATTTCGAGTGAAGATTGAACGAGTTTTGAAGACCCTGGATCTAGTTTCATCCATCCGGGCTGCGATATATTCAGGAATATAAAGACATCAAATATACATCATTGCCAAACAGATGATCATCCAAATCAAAGGATGATGAGTCCGAATCATCAGTCTGCCACACAGACGATTGTCTGTCCTATGTACATGAAAATGAATTTATAAAGCTGAGCATGGGAATGCCCGCCTTAGCTAGATCATGAAGAAAATGTTGTCAAGATAATGTATTGTATTGTATCTTATTACAGGTCGCCTCCCAGCTTGAAAAACTTTGGATCCTCATGGTAAAGCATTTTACCCGACATCAAAAGATTAACGACCTCATGCTTTAGGGGGAAACTGTTATAGACATTTTTGGGCACTTCAACCCCAATCATAAATGTCCATAAACTAAGGGCTCCTAAGTCCCTAAAAGTGTTACTTCACTGCCTAAAGGAACAAGATCATCTGATTACATCATCTCCCAGAAGTTCTCCACTAAAAACTGCTCAGAAATGGTCAAAACTAGACCATACTGAATACCCAGTGCAAAGGGTGCGATGCATATCACCTTCCCACTGTAAAGGGTGCGATGCATACTGAATGTCCCCTCTGTAGGGTGCGATGGTTGGGAATGGACAAATGGCAGGGACAATTTGCGAGGTGGAAGATCATGGAATCTTCCAGAAGCTTCCCCTCTGACACTTGCCTCTCTGTTTTCGACCAGGGATGAGTAAGAGATCATCAGTCTCCAAGTGGAATAAAGAACTATTATAGAGAGGACACTAATCAAAACCCCAAAAGATGACTCACCTCCCTACAATCATCTATATGTGGATCCCTCATCACAGAGATCCAGAGGCTGGAATCTTGTATCTTGTAGAGAAGTGCTGTTGGTTTTTTGGTGTAACTTCATAGTGTTGGGTGATCTAAGCTTTAATTGAGGTGAAGAAGGGATTTCTTGCTGGAGGATGATGCTGGGTCAGAATATATGGTTGTAATCCTCTTGCTATTCTTGACCTTAATAAAGCTATTCAAGTTTTCCTCCATATTCTTGTATGTTTGATTATATATGCATTTGTATGGTTAACGCATATATGGTCCTGTGTTATTTATGAATATAGATCTTTGTTCTTCGATAGTAGTATGCTGCTTTGATTCCATAGGTGCTCTTTGAAGCTGGGTAGATGAAGAAGAAGCGGCAAAGATCTATCAGGAAGGAGAGGAATCAAGTAAGGAACCAAACACAAGACTAAGGTTGGTGTCCTTTGTTCCACTCATATCTATTTTCATAAAGGAAAGCGAAAGTGGACTTTACCTGTTTGCTTCTAAGATAGCTACCAGTCTTAGTGGGAATAGCAGCTCTGAGTGGACGCTATTCCTGGTAACAATATTGCCTTCCAGGTATTGGAAAACCCTCTCTCTATTCTACCTTTTGTTTTAAAACTTCCACACTCTTAGGTCTATAATGAATTTGATGATGGCTTTTGTAGGTGACTCGTCGGCACTTTGGTGGTGGTCTAAGGCTCTGTTCCTTGATTTGGAAGTTATCTGACCCAAATGGGTAGGGTCTTGTCCTACTTTCACTTGTTTACACCTAGGTTTCTTTTGTTTTAGTTGAGCTTCATCTCCCCTCTCCGTTGTATTGATAGGTCACCTTTGTCGATGGGTTTTTGGGCATGAAACCCCCTGTTTGTAGTGATCTTGACACTTGTAGACTGGCTTGTCTTGATAACGCTATTGGGGTTTCTTTGAGACTAGCTTATTTATCGAAGCATACGATGTAACTTATCTATGGAGTTTTGTTTTATTATTCTGTATATTTGTATAAACGCTACTATGTGCTATTTCATGAAAGGAAATTTTTTTACAGTATTCTAGTGGAATTGTTACATGATGGTTTTTAGGATGGTCTTGTGCTTGCGTGGAATCCTCTGGTTATTTTGGTTATTAGGCCTGTAGCATTCCTGAAAACCTTCTTTCTTGTTTCTTTCCTTTGGCTCTTGTGTGACCTCCTCTGTGGATTCGATGCATTCACATCCACCTATTCACGGTTTCATCGACTCTATCGCTCTTCTAATTCCTGTAATGGAACAGTGTTTCACCAAACCCTAACACTATATTTCTTTGATGCATTCAAGACTATTTTGTAATGAGAAAAATAAATAAATGAACAAAAATATTTTCAGTTGCGAATAGACATGGATGATCTTGAGAAATTCATGTATATATTTGTATTTCAGTTCTTTTTCTCTTATTCAAAAATCGACCCCTCAATGTCTCATTTTCCTTCTTTTGTATGAGTTATTGAACACTTTGAGTAATTTCCAACAATTACAAGAAGTTACATAGTATAACCATCTAATTTTATGTTTACCTAAATTGTATGATTAATTCAGAACAACAACTAAAAGAAATTAAGGAAAGTATAATGTACTATTAACTCCTAAATGCTAGAACTTAAAGGAATTAAAAGATTTAGGTACAATGACCTGTCAAACTGTCTAAATGTAAACCGTGAAACAAACACGTTCGTTTTTTTTCACCCTGAGCAGGATGCTTCTGCATCACATTCACATCAATACCGGTATGGATACGACTCTACTCCCTACCTTTAGATTACTAGTTGCTTGAATCCTTAAAGGCCATAGGCAATAAATTAGGTCATCTTCTTAAAATATCAGAGGTGACTCTGCAAGGAAAATACACCTCCTTTGCTCGCATATGTGTAGAAATGGACCTATCGGGAGCACTTCTAGATGTAATCATTCTAGAAGTTTATGATGAAGAATGGGTGTAGGCGGTAGACTATGAACATGTCCCATTCAGATGCCGTAAATGTCATGAACACTGGCACCTCATCAGAGATTTCCCATTAAACAAATTGGAGGACAATATGAAAACCAACAAAGGCAAAGACTGTGAAGGCTTTACCAATATGGGAGGCAAAGGGAAAGGAGGAAAAAAGTACGAAAGGAAAACTAGTGAGGATAAACACCCAAGTCATAACATTTTCAATATTTTAGAAGAAGAAGGTGCGAACAATGTGATGAACCAAGCATTAAAGGATAATCCTGCAAAGAAGGAAAAAGATGCTAGCATGGAGAATGTACCTGAGAACATCAAACTAAAGGAATATCTGCCAAGAATCATGGAACTTGGCAGGGACCATGAGAAGACACCAAGTGAAGTTGGAACAGAGGACCACGAACTATAGGAGATTCTTGAGAGGGAGAATCTCAATCTAGAAAAGTTCTTGGAGCAGGGAACCACCAAAGGGGTTGGTTCTCTACCATAAGAGGCGTTTGACAGAGTAAAATAGCTCTTCCTCTAGACATCTCAGGAAAAGGGTTTTGGAGTCAAAAGAAACCATGAAAGCCAGGAAAATAGAGGGGTTAAAACGATGGAGGTAACATTAGGACACTCTTCCAAGAACCCAGGCAGGAAAAGAGGAAGGAAAAGATAGAATGAGTTGCTGATAGAGTGTGGGAAACTCATGATTAACTCAGGTAAGATGAAAGATCTTACTAGTTACTCATTTACAAATCTTTCATAATGAAGCTCACAACTTGGAACATTAGGGGTTTAGGAAGTAAAAGGAAACAAAGAAATCCTAGCAATAGAATAAAAGAAGAAAAACCAGACATGGTGTTTATCCAAGAAACAAAATGTTCAATAGATAAAATCATAGAGATACATAACAAATGGCTCATTAAGTATGAGTATTTAGAAGTTAAAGCAAACAACACGGCAAGCGAGATTCTCACACTCTAGAATCCCCAGAAACTTGGAATCTTGGATGCTAAAGCATCCAGGAACTACCTTTCAATAGTGATCCAACCTTTGGGTGATAAGGAAATATATATGATCACAAATGTATATGGTCCTCAAAAAATTGAAGACAAACTCAGGCTTATCACCTCACTAGAGGAGATAAGAGAGAGACATCTTGTTATGCCCTGGATTCTGGGAGGGGATTTTAATATGATTAGATCTCTTACAAAAAAAAAAGGTGGGACTAGAACACGAGGTAGAGACTCCATTGCCTTCTAGAATTCCTAAGCGGCATGAGGCTAGTGGACACAGAGACAATAAATGGTACTTTCAATTGGAATAATAAGAGGGGAGGGGCCTCTCAAGTTGCCTCTAAACTACATAGATCTATAATCTTTGAGGACCTCCTTCTCATTGGCCCTAACTTGACTGCATCAATACTTCCTTTTGGAGGCACAGATCACTGGCCTATCCAACTTGAAGCTTCTTTTATAGGCACTCCGAGGAACATACCTTTCAGGTTTGAAAATGTCTGGCTCACTCACCCTGGCTTCATCAGTAATATTGGTAAATGGTGGGTGGAAGATTTGCCCATTCAAGGCACTAATATGTTCCTTCTACAACAGAGACTGAAACACATCAAACTCAAGCTTAAATAATGGAGCAAAAATGAGTTTGGCAATATTTTCAAAGCTAAAAGAGAGTTTGAATAGAAACTACAAGGAATCAATCAGATCCTTATCATAGATGGCTTTACCGAGGAAAGAAAAATGCAAGTTGACACTTTTCAACAGGAATGGGAAGACAGATACCAGTGAGAGGAGATCTTCTGTAGGAAAAAATTGAGAGTGCAATGGCTTAAAGAAAGGGACAAAAACACAAAGTTTTTTCACAAGTCAACCATGGTTCACAGGTCACATAACAGGATCTCAAAACTCAGAGACACTCAAGGGAAAGAGCTCAGCACCCATAAAGAAATGGAATGTGCTCTAGCACAACATTTCCAACGCATAGCAGAGGAGCCTCTCGTAGACAGATCGCAATTTATCAACAACTTCACAAATTACATTCCAAAGCTTATAAGCGGGGAAGACAATTACAATCTTAATAGGCCAGTGACTGAAGAGGAAGTTACTGAAGTCATTAAGGAAATGCAAACTAGGAAAGCTCTAGGACAGGATGGGTTCAATGTTGACTTCTTCAAAGAATGTTGGGAAATAGTCAAACAAGATATCCTTGAAGTTGTGGAGGACTCGAGAAGATCCAAAACCATTTTGAGGGCACTTAATACTTCTTTTATAGTTTTGATTCCAAAGGAGGAAAAAGCTATGACACCAAACAGATTTAGACCCATAGCTTTATGCAATGTGGTGTACAAAATTATTTCCAAAGTAATTGCGAATAGACTCAAGCCCCTACTTCCAACGCTTGTGTCTGAGGAGAAAACTAGTTATGTGGAAGGAAGGAAAATTCTAAACAACATTATTCAAGCTCACGAGGTGGTTAATTCTCTTAAGAGCAATAAGCAAGCAGGGATGATCATACAGCTTGACCTAGAAAAAGCTTATGACAGGCTCAACTAGTCGTACATCAGGGAAGTACTAATAACGTATGGCTTCGACCACAATTGGATAATATGGGTAATGGCCCTTGTTACTATAGCTATTTTTTCAATCCTGCTTAATGGCTCTCCGTCAAGAACCTTTAGGCCCTCGAGAGGCCTCCGACAAGGAGATCCGCTCTCCCCCTTCCTCTTTATTCTCATGATGGAAGGATTAGGTAGAGCGATTAAATTCACCAATATAGAAGGTATAATCTAGGGTCTCAAACTCACCTCGAATGGAGATGCCTGGACTCATCAACAATATGTGGATGACACTATGTTGTAGGGTACACCCACGGTCAAGGAAGCTAAAGCATTCAAACAAATCCTGAACGTCTTTGCTATGGCCACTAGTACAGAGGTAAGCCTCACCAAATGAAAATTTTTCTTTTTTAATACTGACATTTCTATTCAGAGAAACCTCTCTAGAATTCTCATATTTCAAAGAGATCAATTACCATCTAAATATCTAGGAATACCTCTCACTGATAAACCTCTAAGAAAGGAAGTTTGGGAGCCAGTGACTAATAGACTGTAGGATAAAATCAGGAAATGGACAAGCAGGTCTTTGAATTTAGTAGGATGACTAGTGTTTACAAAGGTTGTCCTGCAAACTATTCCCACCTTCATGTTTTCAGATCTTCCTTCTCCTAAAGGAGTTTTGCAACTCATCAAGAATATTCAAAGAGATTTTCTTTGGGGCAAATGGGAAGAGAAAAAGAAATGGGCTTTGGTAGCTTGGGATAAGCTCTTTAAACCTAAGAATCATGGGGATTTGGGACTTCATGACCCTAAAACCCTTAGCAAAGTCTTAGGGGAAAAACTTTGGTCGAGATGGCTAAAGGAGTGCCAGAAAGGGATCATATTTAGATGTCTGGGCACATCAAGGGCTCCCACATTTGGAACAATGCTTGGGAGAATAGAGCCATAGTTCAAAAGCACAGTTTCAGGGAGATCAGAGATGGAAACCTAGCATGGTTTTGGGAAGATAACTGGCAACAGGAACCTAACCTCTGTAGAGAAGAATTAGCCAATCTTAATAATGACACTTACAATAAAAGTTTACTCAGGGTAAGTGATTTCTGGGATCAAAAAGGATACAAGGATAAATGGAGAACATGGAAGAACCTGGGATACAGTGAAGAAACCCCTTTGAAGGCCCAGGCAAAAGCTCTTGCAATCATCTTGGAACAAAGAAATATTTTAACATCTACATTGTCTGACCAACTAAGATGGAGAAGAAACAATGAAGGAAACTTCAACCTCAAAGAAGCCAAAAGAATTGCCATCAGGCTTGACTTTCCAAACCCTGATAAGGTATGGAAGGACCTATGGCAGAACTCGCACTAGATGAAAATTAAACTATTCATGTGGTTAGTGCATCATAATAAGATTCTGACTTGGGAAAATCTTCAGAAAAGAGTTCTATTTGGTCCATCTAGATGCCAATTGTGTGGTATAGAAGAAGAAACGATGGATCACCTACTCAACCTCTACCCATTCACCTCTACCTTTTGGAATTGGGTAGCCTCAATCTTTAGGCAAACTAACATGGATGCATCCAACATTATTGACACTTTAAAGAATTGGTGGAAAGATTTCTCATAAAATGAAACAGTCAACAAAGCCAAGACTCTGATTCCAAGTTTTTTGATCTGGGATGTCTGGAAAGAACATAATAACAGGATTTTCAAGAACAGAATTGGCTCAACACAGAGCATCATAGCTGAGATTATAAGACAACTCAAAGAAATTGTAAGTACTTGTCTAAAGAAACCCCCCGAAAACCCTCCTCTAAACCAGGATGCACATATACTTTTGCAATTGGGTCTCCAGTTGCCGATCCCCCAGGGCATAAGAAAGAGTGCAAGCTATACAACAACGGGTAAGGAATTTTGGCAACCTCCTCCACATGGTTTTCTGAAATTCAATATAGATGGAGCCTCTAAAGGAAACCCTGTAGTGGCTAGTTATGGTGGAGTGATAAGATATGAGAAGGGATACATACAAATCATTTTTCATGGTCATTTGTGGAATGCCACTAATAATATGGCGGAACTCATGGCCTTAGAGAAATGCCTAGAAATCCTGATTAAGTCAGATTTACACAATGCTATTGTAGAAGTAGACTCTGAATTGATAATTAATTCGGTCAAGAAGATATGCAACAGTACAGCACCAGAAAAATTGTCAAAGCACTGGCAGTTACTGCAAGTCTATCAACGTATACAATCCCACCTGAGAGCCCTGAGAACACTCCAATTTGTTCACGTACGTAGAACAACCAATAGATTAGCGGATCGCTTGACAAATGAAGGAATGCTCTGTTCAAGAAGTAATAAAAGATATACTTGGGCATTGACACCCTCAAGAACATTGCATGAGGACTGTCACAGACAGGTGACCATAGACAAGGAGTATTCTCAGAACATGTAAATTTAGCAGTCAGGGACTAATGAAAACAATCAAAAATGGACCAAGCACAAGGGGTAAACAGCGGGCTGGTTGGCAGGCAGCCAACACAGATTGCCTTGAACTCCACCATCCTATGGATTTCAGGCAGAAAACTGCATGGGGGTTAAATCTTCAAACGGACCCTAAAAACATTAATGTGGTGATTTATGATACTCATTGGGTCCAAAAATAAATTATTGTGTGGGAAATTTACCGACCCGAAACCAGCTCTGGATTGTCGGATCTCCAAGGATGGGATCGCACGGTGTTCGGGGTGAAAAGATGATTGATGGCTATTCCTCAAGCAGACCCAAAAATGTTTTAGAGAGGTGGTTTTGCTTCTCATTGGGTCCGTAAGTTAAAGTATCGAGTGGGCAAGTTGATGGCCCGAAATGAGCTATTGACCGTCGGATCTCAGAAGGAAGGATCGCATGGTGTTGGGTTGTAAAGATGATCAAAGGTTAAGGAATGGCAGAAGAAATAGATGTCGACCATTTGGGTGGGTATTCTCCGTGCTGTTTGTTGACTCGAAATCACTGTGGACTGTCAGATCCACTAAGTGCAATTCAATGATGGAGGATTGTTGTGCAGTTTGATTGAGTGGGAAAATATATTGATCGTTGGATCATGGAAAGAAATGGACGGTGGAGATTGGTTTAATCGAAAATCGGAGGAAGGTTAAGTGAAGGTGTAATGGAATGTTGTTAAGCGATGTGCTGATAGCGATGGAGTAGACCCGATGAAGTTATGAATGTGGGTGTATTCTTTTTGAAGTCCGACAAGGACCGAGGAAAAGGGTGAAAAGCAAGAGCTTAAGGGTTCATGTGTGCTAGTTATCCAGAGCGCCACTCTGAGGATAGTTAGATAAACGGGGCAATTTCGGTGTACTCTCTAGTGGATGGATTGTTTTGACAACAGTCCTGATGTAGTTTTGTTTAGTCAACCCAGTTGTCTGTTTAGTGGTTCACAGAGCTGGGGTTGCTGTTGTACAATATGTACTTTCTCTTGACTAATGGAAGGTTCCACTCTTACTTGATCAAAAAAAGATAGTAGCTTGTTTTTCAAAATGAATGAAGCATTTTGGGCTGAAATTAACTGATTTTATTCATCTCAACCCCATGCATAGACTATAAAAATTTAGGGAAACTGGATACAAGGTTTAAGAGATATGGTGAAAATACATGTGTGCAACACACTTGTACAACAAGCTATCTTTGCATGGATTTAGTCACATGCTTGAACTGTGGCTAAGAAATAATGGGAAATTGATGATGTTACCAACCTTGTAAACATATTTTAAGTTCCCACACACAAAAATAATTCCAAAAAAAATAATTTTAATTAAACCCTAATGCTTCTGACAGTTTCGTAACAACTTGTGCAACATTCCAAATTTTCTATACTTGCAACCTTGCTCTAAGAAAATGAAACTGATGGGTTGGATTTAAATGTGTATGAGATGGTTTTGAACTCCTAAAATATATTTCAAGCCAAGTGCACACCCCCTGATCATCTAACTCCCTTCTGCAACAAATGTGTAATAGACTTGTGCAGGGCCTGTATCGTTCTCAAAATTTCACCATGTTTGATATTCTTCTTGCATAATCCTCCCTTCACCTTCTTCTTCATCTCTAGGGTATCCGTATTATGGGTTCAATCTTTACAGTCTTCTTTAAAACAATGTAAGGTGGCTTTCAAAGGTAAACTTTGTAGCACGATGGAGATAGGGCAGATGCATAGCAGGTAGAGAAAATGTGCAACAACTCTGACTAGGGTTCTTTGAGAGAGGCAACCAAACAAGGGGATGATCAATGATACTCAACTAAAGTTCCAAATAGAGATATGTAGGGTTCAAACAAACATTTAACGAATCAAAGGAACGAGTTTCATGCATAATGGTAGGCATCAAGAGCTTGTGCAAAAAAAAACAAAAAGTCATAGTTTTTGATGGTTGGAGGGATTCACAAGGCTTCTAATCAACTTCCTAGGGTATATTAGATCCTCTAAAACATCAATAAGCTCAAAGAAGTGAGAAAAGTTCTTACTCATAACTAGATTGATGACTTCTTGAAATGCGTAGCAAAACCCTCAGTTGCGCAAAAAAACTCCAATTTGCACAACAAACTCCAATGGCAGACATCAACATTCCTTTGGTAGCCTCCAAAACATTTAGTGTAGATGATAGCTTCGAATGGCTGAAATGAAAGTGAAAAAGGACTTTTTCAGCCTTCATACACTTCAAATATATTCTTTGATGGTAATGATGATCCATTTCAAAATGAAGTGGAACTTGTTGAAATGATAGAGGCATGAGATGACCTATCATAATGGATTCCCTATAAATTACATGATTCACCTTAACTAACTCATGATGAACAAATATTTCATGACATGATCAATGACCCCTTTAAACCATAATACTCATGAAATCAAGACTGACATTTACAAATTGACCTCAAGTGCATAGAAAGATTGAAATGACTAAGATCCCTATAATACTGGACCCTAACATTGGTTCCAATGGGGATGGCATCCTCCCTGTGAGGTGCCAAGAACACCGTAGACCATGTGTCGAACTATTGGGTTAATACCAAACTTAATTTTCCAAATGTAGCCTATAGCCTGCTCTCTTCCAAATCTTCAACACACAACTGCAAACTGAAAATGAATGTTGGAAAGAAATACCAATCTCCTAAAACAAATTGCTGGAAACTGGCACATTGCTGAAATGGAAATTTAAAAAGTATTGAAGTAGATGTGAAAATGATTGAGCTTATTCACATTTCTATCTACACTAAACTATTAAATAACATGCTCACTCAAGTGATACAAAATTTCCGATGAAGCCAAGCATGGAGATGGCTACTCACTAGAATTCTGCTCACACCCTTTGTAAGCAGACATAAAATGATACATAATGGAAACTTAAATTCCAGATCAAACCAAAATCCATGCTCTGTAAACAACATAAAATCATACTTCACTGACGATTCAAATAGTTTGGAAAAAGAATGTTGAAGAATATGCACAGTCATCTCTTCATGATGAACAAAAATAGTAAGAGAAGCTTCATATATTACCGTTGGTTGTTCTATGTTTTTAGTTTCAAAATCATTCTCAAATATATCAGCAGATGATTCATTTCGACTTTCAAAAGAGTTAATACAAACAATTTCTTGCACATTGCATATGTAAGAAGCTACCAAAAAGGACTAATTCATTGCCTAGATTTTCCATGCAAACATCTTTAGAGATTTGATTTTCGTAGGTTTTTCATGAGACAAAAATTCAGTAGAGGAATGACATGAAGGAAAAATTGGAAAATTGTTTCATCCCTATTTTTGTCACATGAAAACTGACAATCTCGCTGAAAATCATCATTAAAATCATGGTATGTAACATGGCTTGCATTATGCAAATCTGATTGGTCTTCAGTTAAGGAAGAAAACACTATTTGCTAGAAATTTTCTTGTGTATCAAGGTTGCTAAAATCTACTAGTTCTTCCTCCTGATCACCTAAAAACTAACAAGATTGTTGAACGTGTTCATTCAACACAAGAGAAGAAACATGAACATGAACATATACATCAAGATCATGATCAAATTCGTTGACAATTAAGGAAGAAACTACTACCTACTGAGAATTTGCTTGAGTGTCATGGCAGCTAGCTTCTACATTTTGACGCTGATGATGAAAAAGTTTCTCATGAAAAGCCTCTAGTGTCTATTTGTCCATGAACTAATCATCTTCATAAAAACTCTCCAAATTCTCCATAAATTTTTTAAAATGTGTGTAAAAGTCTTTGACCAACAACAACTATGGATGACATTCTTTATATCTCTCATAAAACATTGCTTGAAAATATCTAAGAGAAGATAAACAAGCATTTAGCAAGCTTTCATACCATGATTGTGCATTTCCCTCCAAGGATACCATGAACATATTCATGTGACAATCTTCATGAAAATCATCCTTTAGCTTACGCACATGCATGTGAAATTTAATTAATTAAATGAAGAGTAGCATATTCTCCTACTTGATCTTTGAATCTTGACAAATAAGTCTGACAATCTACACAAGGCATGAGATTTCGAAATCCTAGAATATGATCTCGATCCATGGGTGCATACCTTACAGATATAGAACTCATCTTGAGCTAGGAAAACCTTGATTTCTGGGTCATGCTGCCAGTGAAGTCTTTCGATTAGGTTGAAACTTAATTGGAGCTACAAGGTGAATGATATAACCTTCATGCGTCTGACTTTTGTCCTCCACTAGAAATCAGATCTAAAACTTTGATGATATTTCCCAAGGAAGATGGAAAATTTCGTTCCTCGATAATGATGCCAAGATGTTAGCATTATGTAATTTTCTTTAGGCTGAAAAAGGATTACAAAGGTAACCACACACCAATTTTAGGCTAGAATCTAGCACTTATAGCCTTGGACAGGGCTCTCCCTATCTAGAATTTTGAATTACTCAGATGGTAGGTTAGGTATGGTGCTTAGTAGGAAGTAGATATAAAGATTTGCTGGGAGGATGGAAGACATATCCATTGGGCATGGAGTCATGTCAAGTTGATTGTTTTCCCAGTGATAGGATGAAGAGAGAAGGGGTCTTCTACATGGGAAAGGTAGGCATACTTGGTGGCGAAATCAAATTAGTTCGTTGTAGGATGGTGAGAATAGCAAAAATGGAAACAACGCATAGAGAATCAAAACTATGGATGAATTTTAAATGTTGTTTTAAGAAGAAAACATGGAGTGCTTGGCAAACTATATCAGAGCATTATTAAAATGAATTTTGAGACAAAATTGGTTTAAATTGAAATTGAATACATAAATTCAATATGTGTAAATTACATAAGAAAAACTTACAACATGAAATAAGCATGACACCATCAAGGGTTGACACAAGAATCCTTGCAAAAATTGACCTTTGTCTTTCATTCACTGGAAAATATTCAGAAAAATACAATGCACACAGAGTTTGTCTTCTAAAACTTGTCAAACCATTTTATCCTTTACAATAATATCATAATTAGGCAAAAATAAGTCATTTCCCACCTATAGGGGTCAAATTCCTCAATAGGATTTCATTTTCTAACTTCTGCAATGAAAATAGAACTAACTGCGAAAGACTAGGAATTGCATAACTAGATATTTTCTAAGCCTTTCAAATTAACTTCTCAACATCAAAACAAGTTTGTGAATTATTGAATGCTTTATTACAATTAATAAAACAATAATAGAAAATTACATCAAATTTTGAATAAATAAACTCATTTAAAAAGAAGTCTGTCTGGAAGGGCGACACCAAAAGCACAACACATCTGCTAGTTTCACAACTACTTGCGTAACAGACTGTATTTTGTGAATATCTCCCAAATGGTGAGTCCGATTCAGCTGAAATTTTGATGGAAAGTTACTATTATCATAATTAATCTCCAAAAATGGCTTGAGCCAAATCCGACTCAAATATAGAGAGAAAATCGAACAAATGGTTGTAGGTTACAATAGCTTGCTTCTCAAAAACCATGAAGCATTTGGGTTCAAATTCGCTGCGTTTATTCATCTCAGTCCCATGCATCTATTGTAAAAATCTTAGGGAAAATGGGTACAAATTATAAGAGATATGGTGAAAATACATTTGCACAACATGCACAATGAGTTGTATTTGCATGGATTTAATCACAGGCTTGAACTTTGGCTGAGAAAAAATGGATGATTAATGATGTTTCCACCCTTTTAAACCTATTTTAAGTTCCCACACAAAAAAATTAATGCAAAAAAATGATTTTTAATGAAACCCTAGTACTTCTGGCAGTTTCACAATAACTTGTGCAACATTCCAAATTTTGTATACTTGCAGCCTTGCTCTGAGAAAATGAAATTGATGGTTTCACTTGAAATGCATCTGATATGGTTGTGAACTCCTAAAAGAACTTTCAAAATGAGTGCACATCCCCTGATCATGTAACTACCTTCTGGAGAAAACACGTGACAAACTTGTGCAACACCTATAGCGTTTTCAAAACTTGACCATGTTTGATCTTCTTTCTGCACAATCCTCCCTCGACCTTCTTCTTCATCTATGGGGTATCCATCATTATATGTGCAATATTTAAAATTTTCTTCAAAACAATGAAAGGTGTCTTTCAAAGGTAAACTTTGCATCGCAGTGGAGATAGGGAAGATGCGCAATATGTAGAGTAAATGCGTAGTAGCTATGACTAGTGTTCTTTGAGATAGGCAACCAAAGAAGGGGATGATCAATGATAATCAACTGAACTTCCAAATATATATATGTAGGGTTGAATGAAACACTAAATGAAACAAAGGAACGAGTTTTGTGCACAACGGTAGGCAGTAATAGCTTGCACAACAGAAAACACAACAGTCATAGTTATTGATGGTTGGAGGGATTCTCGAGGCTTCTGATCAACTTGCTAGGATATATTAGGTCCTCTAAAATAGAAAAGTGCTTACTCATAATTGGATTTATGACTTCTTGAAATGAATAGCAAAACCCTCAGTTGTGCAGCAAACTCCAATTTTCACAACAAACTCCAATGGAAGACAACAATGTTCCTTTCATAGCCTCCAATGCATTTAGAGAAGATGACGAATTCGAATGGATGAATGAAAGTGAAAAGGGACTTTTGTAGCCTTCATAAACTTGAAATATCTTCTTTGATGGTAATGATGATCCATTTCAAAATGAAGTGGTGCTTGTTGAAATGATAGAGGCATGACATGACCTATCATAACCGATTCCCTATAACTAACATGATTCACCTTAACTAACTCATGATGACCAAATTGTTCATGACATGACCAATGACCCCTTTAAACCATAATACTCATGAAATCAAGACTGAAATTTACAAATTGACCTCAAGTGCATATAAATACTAAAGTTACCTAGATACCTATAACATAGGACCCTAATAGGATGTGCTCAAGGGTTTGCATGAAAGAACAAATACAAATCGAATTTTATTTTTGAAGAATAAGATCTTGCCTTTAAAAATGGAAGTGAATGAAAATATAAGTAATTTCATTTCCCGTGTCAAAGATCTAAGTGATAAGTTGGGAGATAATAGTGAAAAGGTGTCCAATAATAATTTGGTCACCATCACATTAAATGGCTTAGTGCAAGATTATCAAATTTTTGTTTCAAGTCTTTTAGCTAGAGAGAAGCCCTCTACATTTGATGAATTGACATGTATTCTTCTACAGGAGGAGGAGAGGATGAAAAAATACAATTTGGGCTCAAATATTTCAAATTTGGCATTGGTAGCCAAGGGTAAATAGTCATTTAGAGGTAAGCCATGGGATAAAAACAAAGGAGACAAGTTCCAAGCAAAATAGAAAGGTATGGAACAATATAAATTTCCTATTAATGATAAGAGAAATGATGATTGTTATTATTGTGGAAAACCCAGGCATCATGCTAAATACTACTATAAAAGGAAACATAATGAGCTAAGAAAAGAAGCATAAGGCATAATGGAGTTTTTTTGGAAAAAGACACCTCAATTAGTGATGGATTTAAAAATATTAAATTATTTGTTTATGTATTAAATTATCAAAGTTTAAGATTATGGAGTAATAGGGGTGAATTTTCCTAATAGACGAAAGAGACAGATCCATAATGTGATGTATGTTCCTGGTACAAATAATAATTTTAGTTATGTTTCTACTATTGATGACCAAGATTTGAAGGTTGAATTTGTTAAATGACAGTGTGTTGTTAAATATATCCAAGGTCACTACAAGGTTATTGCCACAGGTACCAGAGTTGGAGGATTGGATAAGCTAGATGTGACTAGGACATGTCATTAAGACATGGGGTCTTCACTCAATGAACCTCTGAGATATCACATGAGATCATGGCATACTAAATAATACCCTTAATTTGACTACATATTTGAAAATAACTCTAAAAATTACATTATTTAATCCCCTACCAATACGAACCCAATACACCTTCCCTATTTAAGAAACACCTACTTTTACTAGATATTATAGGTATCCATTTTTTCATTAACATTTTTTATAGCCCTTTATATTTTTTCATTAACTTTGAGCTCCTTTTTTTACACCTGCCAATATAAAACCCTTTACGCCCTATTATATTCTCAATATATTATGTCAATTTTTACTCAATATATATCCCCTAATATGAATCCACGTGGTATGGTATTACTCCCTCAGTGAAGCCCTCGTGCATCAATCATTAGTATATTCAACATTATCAATAGAAGAGTTATGGCATCAAAGGCATGGACATTTAAATCTCAATGATTTATTGTTACTTCAAAAAAAAACAATGGTTGAAGGTCTTCCTATTATGAATAATGATCATATTGAATGTGAATCATGTGCATTTGGCAAGTAAAATAGAGAGGAATTTCCCATACATAAATACAAAGAAAAAGGGAAATACTTGGATTGAGTCATACTAATCTATGTGGTCCTATGAAAACTAGATCTCTTGGTGGAGCATGGTATTTTCTTATTTTTGTTGATGATAGATCTAGGTATACATGGGTCTATTTCATAAGAAAAAAGATATGTCTTTGAGTACTATAAATAATTTAAAAATATGGTAGAAAAACAAACTGGAAAAATCATCAAAATTCTTAGATCTAATTAGGGGGAAAATATAAATCAATAACATTTAATTAATATTGTAAAAGCAATGAGATTCTACAACAATAATAGTGCCACATTTTGAGAAACCCAATGGGATGACAAGTTAATGATTTCTCTTATTATGACATTATATTATGATGTTTCATTATTAGTTTTTCTTATTTCAATTTATCTTTATTACTCTCATCAAGACTAATGCCAATCCATAAATAGAGGAGGACACGAGATGTAGGCAGAGAGTCAGGGAAAAACCCCTATGTAGGGGAAAACCCAGTCAAGTATATCTTCCTTCTGTAGATTCAAAACAAAGACTGAGAATAATCT
Organism: Pinus taeda; assembly: GCA_000404065.3. Lineage (NCBI taxonomy): Eukaryota > Viridiplantae > Streptophyta > Pinopsida > Pinales > Pinaceae > Pinus > Pinus taeda. The sequence continues at coordinate 27,801 of APFE030536008.1, read as the reverse complement.
CTTAACCTAGACCAAATACTTCTTCCTTCCATCAAGTCAACCTTGTCACATCATGCTGAGTTCTGTATTGGATATTTCATTTGGCAATGCTTTGTTTAGTAAAAATGATAGTTCTCCTTAACATACTTCAATATATTATTTCACTCTTGCAACTATGACATGCTTTGATCATGTCTCAATCGTGACATAATTTAGTTTTGTGGCAATCAAATCATGTTTATGATTCTGTGGAATCCTCAACATACTTCAATCCTTAGTTCTGTGGCGGTACCATATTCCTCGGTCTTGTAGCAACCCTTAACATACTTCACCCTTATTATCCTTTTTCATTTAGGCTCCTGCAATCATATATACTTTGAGTCTATAGTAGATCTCCACAAGCAAATATAACTTCAATGAACTCCTTTTTCTTCAATGAGTTGTAGACTTGTAATATGGATTTCCTTCTTCATCGAACTTGTATCAATTCTAAGACAACTTAGAGTTACAACGCATAAACTTATCCAATGTTTCGACCTTGTGAAATAATACTCCTACGTTGTCTTATAATCTGAGTCACTATGATACACTAAACTTGCTTTATGAGATTCTCCGAATTTGTGCTCTGAAATTTTGTCTCTATCCAATTGAGCGAAGTCTAAATGCCTTTATATAGTTGTTTCCCACTAAATTTAAGATGACATGAGATTAATTAGTGAATATGACTTATTGATTATTAATTTTGAGGCTGATTGCAAGGAGACTTGATGGAGGAGTATTTTGACAAAATAAATTTAACTTTGACAATTATAAAAATCCTAAAAGCCTAGAATGGAGGCTTGAAATATAACAATTAACCCAAGCATGAAACCCATGCTTTAACAATTCAATATAATTAATAATAAAATTTCTTTTGCTTTCAAGTGATAAATATATAAGTAGTGGAAGCTATTATTTACAGGTAGCTTGTGGGTTCACTCATGTACTTGGTGAACACATGACCGGATATGTGCTATGAAGTTAACCAACTTAATCAAGTGATGGTTAGGCCTACCAAGCTATATTGGAAGGTGACAAAGCATGTATTGAGAAACCTCAGAGGCACTACTCAATTTGGGTTATGTTACAGACAGACAGTGGGAGTGAAGCTTCAAGGCTTCACCGATGTAGATTGGGTAGGGAGTCCATCCGACAGGAAGAGCACATCAGGAGGGATATTTAATATTGGGTCAGCAACAGTTTTTTGATACATCAAGAAACATAGATCGGTTGCACTTAGTTTGGAAGAGGTAGAGAACATGGCTGCAGGTCAGGCAACATGTGAGGCTATCTGGATGAGGAAGATCCTGGTTGGCTTGTTTGGTTAGTAGATGGATCCGCAAATGATTTATTGTGATAATCAGAGTTGTATCAAACTCTCTGAAAATCCAATTTTTCATGATCAGTCCAAGCATATTGATATCTGGTATCATCATCTTAGAGATTGTGTATTAAGGTGAATCATGTTGTTAGATTGCATTCCCACGAAGTAGAAAGATGCTGACATCTTCACAAAGGCATTGTCAAGATGTAAATTTGAGTTTCACAAAGACAGGATCGAGGTAATTGATAATCCCTTTCTTGTTGAGAGTGAGTGTTGAGAAATGGCAACAAGAGAGTCCATTTTAATTTGTCCTTGAATTAAATGGCAAATTAAATTTGAATTCTATTCTCATAGAAACTTAAAATAGTTAAATTAAGTTTATTAAACTTACTTAACTTAGGAAATTTGACTTGGAAGTCTTTCTGTTGTCATGTGTATGTTCTCCCTACTTTGTAGGAGTCCAGTATGAGTTAATTGTGACTTGTAAAATAGAAGACTTAGTTTCATTAGTCAGTTCGGTTAAATTAGTTCTCAAATTGATTGAGAGAACTAATAGTGAGTTAACAGTCAGTGGTGACACTAATGAACTCTACCAGTGCTACTCTAGTTAACAGAATATTTACTCATCAAAAACTCATGCAAGTAGATTTGAGAAAGACAAGTTGAGACTAAAGTGCAGGAATAGTGTACTATTTGTTTTAGATTTTTCTGAGTTTCACTGATAGTGCATGCAATTAGGAACTGATCCTTAAGGGATTGTGCAGTTTTTAAAGGCTTTATTTCCCTTTAAACACAAGCTATCCTCCATAGGAATTTACATATTGGAATAGAGACCTGGAGATCTTGTGAAGAAGCTAAGATTTGGCCTTGATCTTTCTTATGAGTTGGAGATTGAATTTGTTGAGTTTTGGGATTGTTCTATAAAGAACAAGCATTGTAATTTCATCTTAATTTTTTGGATTAATACAAAACATATAGTGGGGTTTTACATTGTGGATTTCCTTGTATATGTATTATTCTATGTGCCTTTGATTCTCTTCCTCTATTGATTATTATTTTCTAGATGTTTATGGGCTTCTGCTGTAAACATTAGAAGTAGATTCTTGTCTCTATCTTTAGCAAATTTCATTAGCTTGTGAATCTGCAGAATTTTCTACATAAAGCACTGGGTGAAAGAGTTGTCGAAGTTCAGAATGACACCCAATCATGCTTACAAGACAAATTCTTTCAAGAAGGGTTACCAGTTCTTGATCATATTTTCATGTCAATTATATGGTCAAGAAAGCAAAAATACCTTTCCTGAAAATTGGATGGTTGTGTTGCACCAGTTGGTGAGTGATGGAAGGCCATTAAACTAGTCAGATCTATTGGTTATTTAGTTGAAAGTCAATGTGAATAATGCCCAGAATCCACCCAAGGATGAGGAAGAAAGATTCTACATGTCCGCTTTTTTACTTGATGTAATATGTGCCCAACATCAATTTCCTAGCATGAACTAGACATGGACATTGAAAGAGTCTGTTGTCAAAATTTATTGCAAGTTTCTTTCTGACTGTAGCTACCAAGGTGTTATGGCAAGGTTGACTGACAATTTCATCATCGCGTTGTACAAGTTGATCTTTGAGGAAGATGCACCTTGCATGTCCCAAGAGGCGACGGAGGAAATACCTGAATTGCGGATTGGTATGCCTCACCAGGTGGCACCTTCATCAGGATATTTTACAGAGAGAAGCCTCTGCATGTTCTACCAAGGTATGCCACAGAAAATTTTGTCATGCAAGAGGTCCCATAACACATCTCCACGGGGTTATCAACAGGGCTGCATAGGAGGGAGAAGGCACCATGGCCCATGCGTCCCTTGCAGATTGGATTGTACGAGATTAAGAGTTTAAAGGATGCGGATGTTGAAGCTAAGGAAATAGCGAAGTTCAAGTTTGACACTAAACACTATAATTTGTATGTTCCCCACGGTATTTTCAAGAACCACTATGTGAAGGTGTACTATCCATGGATCCATGAGACATTTCATTGGCATGAGGGTGACCCTTGGAGATGCTGTTACAGTGAGTCAAAACTTCATGAGCTGGTCAATATAGCAATAACATGGAAAGCTGCTTTGTAGGTAGCAACAATGTCAGAAACAATAACAACAACAACAATAAGCAACAAACTAGTTCAGGACAAGGGTAAGGTGAAGATCGTTGAGAACCCATAGGATGAGAAAAGCTACAAGATGAAAGAAGATCCTATCACTGAGAAAGCAACTTTGGAAGCGGAGGAAAAGAGGAAGAGTGAAGGAAGAAAGAAAAGAAAAGGCTAGAGGAAGTATAAAGGAAGTTGCAAGAAAGGAAGAAGAAGTTGAAGGAAGAGAAAGAGTTGAGAAGGAGAGGGAGGGAAGAGAAGTAGAAATAGGAAGAAGAAGAAAGGAAAGGTGCGATGATAGAGAAAACAACACCCATACAGGTTGATGAGTCAGAACAGGCAATAGCTAAAGAAGAGGGCGAGCAGATGCAAGATCGAGAGCTTAGTCAATAGACTGAGCAACTGATCAAAGTAATGGACATGGAGTTTAGGAAGGAGCCACAAGACCAAGATATTGCCCTCATGCCGACAACACCTAATGTCACCTCTTAGTCTCGACCACCTCCATTGTTAGAAAGAGTTCCGAGTCGGTAAGGAGAGGTTTTTCTCCTTGATGACGATACAGTCATGGATGTGTACCATCTATCATTTGACGAGTTACAAAATAAGATTGTACAGGTGTGGAGAAATAATTTTCCAGATGGTCACGCATCATTTTCATTCATGAAGGAAAGGGTGATAGTGTTAGATTTCAGAAAGCATCCAGTTTCCATGACCTATGCCACTTTGGCTTATGTAGGAACCATGAACATAAATGTTAAATTCATGTTAGCCAAGAAAGAAAGATGGCAAAGAACTTGGAGGTAGCCAGACAAGAGGCAGGACAATCTAGAGAGCATAGCGTAGGTTCCACAATGGCAAAGATGAGGAAATCGATACTTGCTAAAGCATCACCACTCGAGACTACCACGCGGAAGATTTATGACAAATTTGTCACCATGAATAAGATGGTTGTCCATCTGCATGGCTTTCAATAGTAGAGAAAAAGTTTTTTCCAAATTCTCAGGGACATATATGCCATCATTGCCCATGTGCAAGAGTCGAAAATGTGGTATACAGGAGCCCCACTTCACTTTTCAAAAATGATGAAGCCACATATAGAGCTAAAAAAATCAAAGGTCCAGATGTCGATCTCGAACTATGAGCAACTCGCCCCATTTTTTAGCAGCATACATTATTCATATGCATGACTATATAAGAGTTTAGATGTCATGGTAAGAACACACAGTATCCTGTCAATCGGTTCCCGCATCGAAGCTAAGCACAAGAACTAAGTCCAGCTAGAGATTGATAGGTACATAGAGCAACTAAGGTGAGAGGCCACCAATGATGACTTGGAGCTAACCTCATAAAACACATAGAATTACATTGGTGGTCCTATCATGGTAAAAAACACACTACACATGCTTTAGGATGAGTTGGTCAAAGTTTCCAAGACCATATACCCAAAACCTATGGAGGCAAGAGCCTGCTATAAGAAATACACCATCAAGTAGTTTGGGGACATCATAGCACAATACCAAGCTTGGAATCAGTACGTGACCGAGAACATCAAGTGGAGGTTGTCCAGTTGGTCTTTCCCCAAACTTATGAGTCATAGTGTTTTGGCTTGTTAGGTTGTCTCTAGCCTATTTTGTCTCATATGGGTACATGTGGAAAATGTATATTATTTGTAAATATGTTTTAAGTGAAATTCCAAGAGTCATTAGTGGAATGTGAGCAGCCACTATGTAATGTAACAAGTTATTTGCAAAGAAGTTGAAGAGTCATGAGGGTAGTCAAAGAGTCACAAAGGGGAATGTCAAGGGTCACTCAACCCTTTGTTACAAATAGAACTTCATAACTCATAGAAGATTCTTTTGGGAGCCAAGATTTTGTCTAGGCTTAGACTTAGAGAAGGTTTGGGAGTATTGTGACGAGCCTTCGCTTCTCAACAATCTAGAGCGAGTATACTTCTTAGAGGATAAAATTTTCTTGACTGTAATGTTCCATTATTTGGGACAATATATGTCAATGGTGTATGTATGGATGGTACTTTCACTTATAATAATAATAATAGAGCAAACATTCTTTCATGCATATGTTATTATTGTAGTTGGACTATTCTGGTTGCTTTAGCAAGGTATGTTGTTTAACTTATGCATTTTATTCTGAACTAATTTGTATGCAATTGTATGAATCTTGTTGAATGTGTGTTCTTTGATTAACCCATCACTTTAACTTGTGGAATATTCCGCATCTTAGCTTGTCATGTATTTTCACTCATGTGTTCCTTTCAAGTTGCACACTATTACAAGCTTCTAAGGGGCACACTTCTTTTCCCCTCCATGTGTTAGAACCACAATGCATCGCACTTGACTCCCTGAAAGGTCACACACTTGTTTCCACCCAAAGTCATCAAACTTATCTCTCCATGCTACCATATTCAAGGCAGTACATTATCACCGACTATTGGGACTCCTACTCCAAATGGTCTGAGGTCTAGTTGGGACTTCTTATCTGGTAGATACCCTCGAATGTTGGTGGGTCTAGTACAATCAACATTTCTGGCACTAGAATGAGGGCCAGATGACAAGGTGAGCCCTTGAAGTCTATTTTGAATTTCCACATATCATTCATGACTTACATCAAAATCACAACCCCGACACATTTTTCTCATGCTGTTTATTTCGATGTGTCGACGGATGTTATATATGAGTTGTCAAGATACAAGTTTGATGGAAAAAGCAGAACACCCCTATTAATTCACGGAATTTCATTTTTGGGTTTCTGTGGCAGGAATTAGGTCCCCTCATATGACATTGTCCATAGGTTGTTCGCTTTCATGTTTGAAGGGTGCATCATTCGATTGTGTCACACATTTACTGCAACCTCTATACACTCTTTCGAGCACATGTTCAGATAAATATGTTTTCCTTTCATTCTTTATGACCATAAATCACTTCATTATAAAATTTTAAAATGGATAAAAGAACCTGACAAATCACTTGAGCACTTTTATGATTGTTTTCTTCATTACTGTTTTGAATTTCCAAAAGATGAAATTGACTGGAATTTTTTGGAAGGAAGATTTCAATATCTTGTTTACCTCTCTGAGAATCATCACAATTTACAAACTTTTGACTCTCTCCCAACATACCTTGGTTTTTGAAATTCTACATCTGAAACAGATGAGGTTGTTGTCCCAAGTGACCCTTCGTCCCCTTCTCATCAAACAACTCTAGCTCCATAAGATGAGGTGGGAGAAGTTTTGAACCCACTTGTTGCAACTACCACCATGCTCTCAATTTCTGTGCAAATATGGACTGCAAGCCTGATGGTTGTCATGTGGTCTCATCCACTAAACCTTCGTCTACTGGTTCCTTTGGTCCTTTGGATTTTGGTGTGCTGTGTTCATCCATTCTGGAGTCCACATGTGATGTTCACGAGGATCAATTTTTGGACAAAGTTGGCGTTGAATAACCAACCTACGTTATTATTTTTTATGAGTATATGTGGGAATCTAAACAAGAAGTTGCGGTGAAGGACGACCAAATTTTTTCCACACCTCATCTACTTTATCCTCACATCTTTTATGATTTTGCCATTTCTGATTCTTCTTGTGAAAATTCATCTCTAGATGTCTCCACTTCTGAACATTCATAGAATGTGCGGGACGTTAGTGTGAAATTTGATTGCGGAGAGGACAAATCTATCTTCCTAGATCCACTTGATATCTCATCTTTCATTTCTGGAAACTCAGAGGGTCAATTTTTCTTTTCCATCAACCCCTCTGTACGATTCATCAGATCATGAGGATGTCATTGTCCATCTTGAATTTTCTGATCGTGGCTATCATGATCTTTTCACTCATTCATTTGATCACGATTTTGATTTACCTACTGTTGATCTTTCCAAGCCATTGGTCTTTGATGATCGATATTCTAATGATGTGGAAATTCCTCAAGTTGTTGAGGCACTTCAGCTCGAGTTGATGGTTATGTCAGGTTATCGTAGCCTTGATGTCAGTTCCACTTCCGATTAGAAATTTATTGAAACTCTCAAGGCTCCTCATTACTCTCATGTTCACATTGAAAATCAATCCAATTCACAGTTTTCACATCCTCCACTAGAATCACACAATCCTATTTCTCATGCATATCCCGAGGAGTCATATGTAGCAAGAACTATTGCAAAACAAAAAATTTCTTCTCTCTTCATGTTTGCCTGTTTGTCAAGTTATAATGTGTGTACATGCTTGTCATCCACACACAATGTGACACAACACCATGATACGTCTCCAGAGTTCCTTTCATGTGCTTTCAGTATTTTATTTTATGTGGATGCATTCAAGCTTCAAAATATTTGGTTTACATTGTTTTATATTTCTTGTCTGTTGTAGAACAACTGCTGTGGAGTTTGCATATACTTCTATAACAAGTGGTAGTTATCTATGGCATGCTTTCTAGCTACTTGACAAATAGCCCACCACAAAGCAAGTGCTATGCTAGGTCCTTCTTGAGCTTCTGGCCTTATAGGCATTGGTCCTCCTCCTACAAGGTAATTTGTAAAGACTGGGCAATCTTCTTTGTCATGACCCTGACTCTTGCATTTCAATCGCCATACTTCTTCGCGCACTTTTGGTCGAACCGTCCTATCCTGCTTCAAGCTTTGCATCTAAAGGCACAGATTCTTCATTTGCGCATGGATTTGCTGAAATCCTAGATTAGGATCTTGCATCGGGGTCTCATGTAGTCTCATGGAAATATCCAAGGCTTATGCTTGAGTTGTTATCGTCTACTGCGACAACGCACTCCTCAAGTGTGGTAGTAGAAAAGCTACAAACCACTCATGATGCAGTCCATCTGTTAGATTCATGTTTGCTTCGTGAATCTTACATTTCAGCCTCTGATCTAGTTCCCAAGGTGTATCACCTAGTAGCATCGTGATTTCTTTGAATCTAATAATTGATTGTTCTTCAAATTTAGGCCTGCTAAATTCCCTATTTAGTGCTGCTTTGATGTCTACTACTCTCGCATTCAAGTTATAGTTGGAGTACTGTGGGTTCTCCAGAAACTAATTCAAAAGATACAAACCACAGATCTCTTAAATCTATAGTTGGAGTACTTAATATACCAAGTTATTGCACAATCCTATAGGGCGCTAACCAGTGTTGCTTTCTTTATATGGTCATCTGTAACACCTTGAGCTACCCATACAGCCTTCACTACGAACCAGAATTGGTCCGAGTCCTCATTTCCCAAGCCTTTGATCAAAGGCAACTTTGTTGTGTTCGCCATACTGAATCGCGGTGGTGGTGGGGGTGGTGCAGGTGAAGATGGAGGTGATGGCGGTGAAGCTGGTGGTGGTGTGGGTGGAGGTGGGATTTACAGAATTCTTTTTCTTATAGAGTGAATATCACTTCGCAGAGAGACCTTCGCGATCTCTTCCTCGTCCCCTCGCAGAGGTGAAATCAAGGGGCTAGTTTTTTGGACCCTTATTTCCTTCGTTCCTATAAACCTTTTCGCTTCGCGTAGCACCGAACATCAAGGTAACTACATAACCTTCTTTTTGCACAACAACATTTTAATCCAAGTATTCAAAGACTTTACGTACTTACCTCACGGTCCTTTGAGAAAGCGTCACTCTGCCTTGCTGTAGTTGATTGAGGTGTCAACCGCGAACTCAATAACAAATCCTCCTATAATATGATCGAGCCAATGATCGACGACACATGCGATCTTATCCTCCGATGCTTCCAACCTTTACACTAGCTCTGGGGTCCACACAATAGGACCATCAAGTTTCCACCTTCCTTGACTATCTGTTAGCTTCGCGATCCACTCATATAGCTTAGTAGGGAAGGACTCGAAATAGATTTTTTGGATCTCCGTATACAGGTAGCTATATAACCAATGTTCTTTTAACAGTCGTAAGTTTCTATTTTCCTATGTTGCAAACACGTGAATTCTTGTGTCCAACAAGCCTTTAAATTTCTTTCTTAGTTGGATTCCAGTGATACGACATCACACATCTCTCATGCAGATTCCAATCCCGGCAACGAAACCATTTGTTGGCTTGAGGGGGCCTGACCCAAGTTCAACGTTAGTTAGCCAAACAAATCACTACACTACTGGCCCTTTTGGCATCATCCTGCGGAGTGCGGACTGAAGTCTCACCCGAAGCAGTGTGGGGGGATGCTGGAACCAAGTTTTCGCACCCTTGAGATGGTTGTGATGTTGATTTATTCCAACTATACTTGCCTTCGCGCAGGGTGCTTCACACTCTTGTCTATCCTTCAGTACCTTCGCGGTCTATTACAATCGACTTTCGCACAACCCTAACTAGGGGCTGAAGTCCTTTCGTGCTGATGTGGTAGTGAACTGCACTATTTCCCAAACTAGACTAAGTATCTTATCTTTTTGACAGATCTTGATTATCTTCGCGTAAATTTTTTTTCTTACTTGTGTTCACTTAATCAATATAGTTATACACATTCATGCATCATATAAGCATTAGAAGTTAAATTCATACCCAATATAACAGATGCATAAACAAGAAATAAAGACACAGAAATGATAGAAACTTCTCTTTATTAATACTTCCA
>APFE030536002.1:0-11235 GCA_000404065.3 Pinus taeda | reverse complement strand
CCATGCCCGAAGCGCCTCCGGAATTGCACTTCCGGGGCAACGCCTCCTCAAATGGCAGGAATCGCCAAAAAAACACGGAATCGCGCCACCTGTTTTTTGGAAGCGCGCTTCGCCTATCGATTCCGGGACGCTTCGCTTCGAATCGCGCTTCGAGCTTAGGATCCGGGGGGGGGGGGGGGCGATTCCTGCAACTATGGATACAACTTCCTACAGTATTGAATCCCATTCTTATGATAGAGGGATTAATCATTTCCTTCAAGCCAACAAAGTGATCTTCAATCTTCTTTGACCTTAGCTCTGATACCATGTTGAGAAATCAATGCTAGTAGGATTAGAGTTAGATTTCTCTTTATTGATAATTACTTGTGAATTATGTTGGCTTATCTTACTTATTTGTTATATTATCTTTCATCAAGCAATTACCAAATTATGTGTGCATGAATAACACAAGACACAAGATGTAGGCTCTCTACCAGGGCAAAACCCCTATCTAGGGGAAAAGCCAGTCAAAATCTCTTCCTTCAATGGTTTTCCTTGAGAGTCTTCAACCTAGATAAATATCTCCTCCACACTAAGCCAACCTCTCCTTCTTCGATCCAACCTTCGACCTAGTAGAAGCAACACTTCGACCCTAGCAACTTCGACTTGGCAGCTTCAGGCATCAACAATAGCTTAGACTTGGCAACTTCCGACATCAGCAACAACTTTGACTTGGCAGCTTCCGACATTAGCAACAACTTCGACTTTGACAAGGAGACATTGATCTCCTAAACTAGCACACATGAGAGAGAGAGAGAGAGAGAGAGAAACTTTGATTTTTTCCTTCCCTTCCTTCATGACCAAACTCACACTGCTTTGAGCCTCCTTCACCTTCACACTTTTCCTAGTTTCCAGCTTCCAACTTCAGATATCGAACTATGTGAGAGAGAGTGAGATGCTCCAAATGAAGTCGAACTACCTTGTATATATAGCCCCCCGATGAGGTCGAATTGTCTTTCTTGAGGCCGACTTGATCTTCTTGAGGTCGACTTGGTGTTGAGGTTACATAATTCATTTTTGACTCAAAAATAATTCTTTTTACATCATTCGAAAGCCCAAGAAGGGTCTCATAAAATATACAACGTCTCTAATGAATCTTTATTAATCCTAGGAGTCCACAATGGGGACTTTGAATAATAAAATGATGACCCAAGCATAAAACCCATGCTTTAATAAGTCATTGTAACAACAATAAAAATTCTTTTGACAAATGCATTTTATGAAGACCGAACCTAGTTACATTTTTCAATAGCCTCCAAAGAGATTTATGGATTGGGACATTAGGCATACCATTGGGTGCAACTCACCTAGGATCGATGAGGACATTGTTGAGCATCTAGGGATGCCATGTTCATCTTAGACAGGTCTTCGATTGAGTTATCAACAAATCCAAGGCAGAGAGAGGGAAATCCCAAGGATTACTCTTCAATGTCCCTACAGACTCTTGATCATACCCTTGAGGATCTACCCACCCATCACTCTATAGTATTTCTTACAGTCATAGTGTTTGGTTGTTGCCCCTTGATGCTCTCAGTACAGGCAGCGGAACATGGGGGGCTCACCTAGGAAGTTGGATGAGACACAGTATGTCATGGGCACGAGAGAGACTCTCTAGTTGAGACATTTGGTGGGTGCATGACCTCACAGATATAGGATTAGGGATGGTGTGGTTTGCTGTTGATTTAGCATATGTTCCACCCCTAGGCTCACACTTGGGAAGGCGATTGCGAGGGAGCTGCATGATGCACTTTTGACAAGACAGTTTGAGGCGTTATATGAGCATGAGGTGTAGTGGATGGTAGACCTCGTCTACAGGCGGATGTTCAAACTCCAAGCAGTAACGGGGTGCAGTTTAAGGAGACAAGATAGCAAATCTCACGGTGTGGTATGGCAGGCGCATGACAATTTTGCATGCACTAGATTGATTCATGATACGTGGAGTCTCTATATTGATTGCATGCAGGGAGAAGAGACGTGGTATAGGTGGATTGCAGTAGTCGTCAGAACTATGCCGCAACGGATTTGGTTATGGGATCCAAGGATTTAGTTGGCTAACAGGTCACTCCATCTCGTGATGAGAAGGATCGGGGCAGAGGGTGATCTAGCTCACTTTGGGGTTGACACAAGGGGGATCACTGAGGCCTCCATTGCAAGGCGAGGCAGATTTTTCCTGTTGCTACTCAGGATCGGGATTAGTGGTGGACGGGCAGATATTGACGTCATGGAGATGCCTAGGATGGAAGAGCTTGGTTTTCATCGATATTTCGCCATCGAGTTTCAAGAGATGAGGATACAACATGTGCATGATGGGTAGTCTATCATAGTGAGAGTGGCGCAACGACAACATGGTGGTACCCTTTTTAGACTAGCATGGGATGCAAGCATCAGAGGAATTATTAGTCTAGCTATTGTTAGGGATGAGCTAGTTTCCATAGGGGAAGATCATTCAAATCTTCCATTGGGGTCTAGTGATTTCTGGTATGGGGAACTTCACTAGGATGGCAGGATGACCAGCCGGAGGAGATTAGGGGTAGCTCATGCATGCAAGTATTCATCTCCACTAGGGATGGGTTGTATCTTCAGGGGCTTACCTTTAGAGTGCATGAGATGGACTACTTTGCAGGGCAACTTCATGGGAAGTTGGACAAAATTTTACATTATCAGGAGCACTACTTATTGGTGGTAGGTAGAGGACTTTTAATGCCTGTACCTAGCGGGATAGTGAGTGGAGCAAGGGGTGTTCACGTTGATTATGATGGCTTGGGATCCTGGTATTGAGGGACTCCATGACAAGACAGTGCAGAGATCAAGGACGATCTAGTGGGACATTTAGGACTCTGGTATAGTTTGCAGTGACAATGGGGATCAACAGTTAGAGAGGGTGCTTGTTCAGACATTGCTTGAGGACAAGCAATTTTTTGTGGGGAGCACTATAATATCCCCAATTTTGATTCTTCATTGGAGGGGATTAACGAAGTTTATTGGGGAGGTGCTAAGCATAGCACAATTTAGTAATCTGGGCATTGGAGACAATTTTGGCATATGGGACTTAGGAGAAATGGAAAATTATAGCTCTAGTGGAATGTGGGGGCCAAAGGAGAAGGAAATTCGACCCAATGGAGCAATCCGCACTCCCTGGAGGAGAGAGAAAGAGAAAGGGTGTGAACTAGTGGAGAGTGGGGACCACTTAGGAGGAGAGGGCCAACAATTATAAATAAAGCATGGAGACTCCCATTTGGGATATCTTTGGTCATTTTACAATTCAACAATAGTTCTCTTGAGTTGCTTAGCCACGACAACCCGTGTTGTTCAGCACAAGGAATTTCTGAGTGGGGATTCCACCCTCATTTTTAAGGCAATTTGGGGTGCTCAATTCAAAGCTTCCATTGGACATCATTGCAAGAGTTTACTTAAAAGTGCACATTTCTTGGGCATAGAGCTATTTTCGTGGAGCACATGTGGGAGAAAGCATGGGTTAGAGGCTTCAGGATTTTGCAAGGAATTTTCTTATTGTTACACTAGAGTTTGGACAGTCCTTTGCCAGGCTGGATTGGAGGCTATTACCTGGGTCGATTTTTCTATCTTTTGGTAGGCGCAGAGAAGCTATTTGACCAAGTGTTGTGCAGAGGTTTTGAGAAATGGAGCCGGGAGAGATAAGGCTTGGAGATAGGAGGTATTTCTTAATGGAGAATTTCGCTGGAGCTGGAAGAAATTTCTTGTGGGATATTTGGGCATAATTTAGTAGTATCAAAACTGCAAGGCATTTTCTGACTAGATTGGGCAATTCACATTTGTTGGGGGTCAGCGAGGGTCGATGGATTTAGCCCAAACCCTTTCTGGGTTTTTGCGGGTTTATTGAGAGGAGGTCGAGGTTAATTTTATAGAATTTTTAGGCAATATTTGGGCTAGGAACCCACATTCTTATAGTAGGGCGTATTATTGGTTAGCAGAGAAGTTGGCATCACTTTATGTGTTTAGTTTTAGCTTGGAATTGGGCCAAACACTTTTTGGGTATTTCTGGGTATGAGGAGCGGGGGCTGTGGCTGCAATTTCAAAGCATTTTGGTCATTATTTAAGCAGAACTTTGATTTCCACTTGCCATTTGTAGCAGATTTTCTGGGTAGTGCGCATTATCAGTTTGGAGCCATTTCAGCAGTTGGATCAGTGAGATTTCACTTGGGGTTTGCCTGGCTTCCATAAAAGGCCCAGGTTCTATCATTCCTTGCCATTTATGCACTCAAATTTCTATATTAATAAAATGGCTCAGTATCTTGTGTATTTTGATGTGCATGCTTGGAATTTATTCCCCTGTTGTTGCTTCCTTTTTCATGTCTCTGTTATTTGCTGTAAATTTCAATTTGGTATATTACAAACTCCATCAAGACCGTTCTCATTGAATTAGCCCTTAAAGACTCCATTCTCCCATTTAGGACAAGGCACTAGTCATTTAAAGTGTTCTTCTTTCTTATTTCATAGATACCTAGGGTTAGGGCTTGGGTTTTACATGAAAAATTGCTAAAAAGTAAATTTATATTGATATTTTATGGTTCTTAAAGTAGGAAATGCATCAATACAATATAATAGAAAAATCTGGCATTGTTGCATGTTAAACCCGTCTCTTTAGGTAGGATGTCATTACTTATTTGCTGTTTATGCATGATTGCAGCCATAAAATTCTAATAAAATCCCTAGATCTTTGGTATTTATTTAAGGGTCTTGCCTCCTCCATTGATCAATCATTAACAAACCTTTTCTTTAGGCTGTTATATGACATCACATGCGCTATCATTGAAAACCAACGAAACCCTAACTCACAACAACCCTCTAATTGGTTTAGTAATAGAGTACATGAACTTTGGCATAGAATACTTAGGCATTCTAGGCTCTTCTGGTACTGTATCCCATCTTATAGACTCATATCAATCACATTGAGCCATTTACATTGAAAATACCATTAGGTGAGCCTTTAGGGAAGGCTCCCTTCTGGTCAAACACTACTAAAGAGCAAGAGAAAGGTTGCTGAGGTGATAGTGGAAACCGTTTCTCCTGCTGGTTCTACCTAGTGGAGCTTTGCACTACCACTGCTACATTTTGGGGCAACAGGTCCATGATGGTGACAATAAATAATTTCTTTATAAAAAAGTTCTAATTTTCATTTATAAACATGAAATACAAGAACAATGGTACATAGTGGATCAAAGCTTATCTCAATGTATTTGAAATTTTTAGTGACAAGTCTGGACTCTTTCACTAGTGGGTAAGGTTCAATTCCTAAGGAATTTTTTCCTGGAAACATGAGGTCACCTTGAGGTAGTGGTCTAGTGGCAACTTGGAGCAGTCATGATGACAATGACCCAAGTTCAAATCATGGTTTCTATAATGTTATCAAGGTACCAATCAACCCTATTTTTCACTGACTGTGTGTGGTTAGATCAAACTTATTTCCAAGTTTACCATCCTCATTCATAAAAAAATTGGGACTCCCATTTTTTTGATAAAACTATAATACTAAAATAAACCATCAAGAAATGGAAAAAAATATTACATAATGACAAAAGTCATTATGTAAATTGATATGTGACTTTTCACCATGACACTTCATTAGTTTCCCGAGAGTAGAAAGAAATGACTTAAAACAACTCTAAACAATTTCACAACAAAATTTCTTGTGACTAAATATCACCAGTATTTTTGCATGACAACTAGTTCCAATTACATATATTTAGTGAACTTCATTAACAAAAAAAGGTTACCTTTCCATAGCAATAAACAAAGCCACCTTCAATTAGAAAACATGATCATTAAAGAAAAATTGGGAAACAACTTGTCACCTGCTTGTATCCTTGACCAACGAATCGAGCACGTAGTGCTGGTGTAGCTGACTCATTCATCGATTCTTCATACATAGTATTATCAATGCCCTCTATATCTTCTTGGTTAGCAACGACCATAAGATTACCATTGGCACCTGCAATAGATTCCATTTTACTAGTAGAACCTTTAATTGTGCTTTTGAATAGACGTTCCCCTTTTAGATACCTGAAAAAGCAGAGTTAATTACAAACCTTTACATTAAATTTGTCATAAAACATGTGCTTTTAATTTGAACATCCTATATCATTGATTGATACATTTGAAGCTACTCGTGCTTTAAAATCTTCAATGATTTACCTTTAACAAACCACTTTGTGAAAATTATCCATAACACTTCGTCACACTTCTAAATATGATTATTTGTCATCTTACATTAGGCTTAAAGATAGTAACCTTACATTAGAAGAGTCACTATATAGTCCATGTCATTGATTGATACATTTGAAGCTACTCCTACTTTAAATTCTTCAATGATTTAACTTAAAAAGGCATTTTCTAAAAATTATCCATCACACTTTTGTTGCACTTCGAAATATGATTATTTTTCATCATACATTAGGCTTAAAAATAGTGACATTACATTAAAAGCATCATGGGATAGCTGCTATGGCATCCAATATGGCGTCCTCTTCCAAATACATTAGTACTGTGTTACAACCAAAATCTAGCACCCTTAATGTGTGAAAGCCCCGAGTGCAAGGTGTTAGTTTCTGTAACTAAGGCTATCCACTGTCACCATAGTAGCACTTCCTTTTTCTTTAGGTTGGTTTCTCTCCAATTCAAGGGGACGTCCCTATAAAAAGTCCAAGTCCAATGCGTTTGTTTGGAATCTTGTCGAGTATTTTTCTATTTGAAGTATAAGTGAAGGTTTCAAATTAAGTTACAAGCCTTGTTATGGCTTTTTGATTCAGGTTTATTAGATTTGCTTCAAATATGACTTTTAAAGATGTTGTAATGAAGTGTTGTTTCAGATTTGCACATGAATTTAAGGAATTGAGCAAATAAAGTGATATAAAATGGAAAGAGAATGTCCATAAAAAAATTTAAAATAAGTTACAGCAATAAGAAATGATGCAAATTACAAAAATTTCCTAACGCAAAATTTAAATATAAATTCCAAAATTAACTCAATATATAGGCTGAAGTTTTATTCTAAGATGCAATTTTCAAACCATGAACAATTCTGGAAATCAAATTTTCTACAAGTTAATTGCTAGAAACAGCAATTAAATTAAATTAGAAAATAAATTGCGATTTCCAAAATGTAGAATTCAAATTTGCCTAATTATAGTGCAAGGAAGTGACCACCTAAGCAAAGGGTAAGTGCTGAAATTAAACTTTTGAAGGTAAAAGATTAATGGAATTGATGAAAATGTAATTAGAGATCTAAGATTGAATTTCCAGAAAACTAACATGCAACGACAACCTAGTTTATAATAAAAGATGGGAGATCCTAGGTCAACGAGATAGCTAGAAATTCAAACTTCTGAACTAAGTTAAGTGCTGGAAATATACTAGACTTAAGATAGAAATCCAAAGAAATAAATTCTAGCAAATTTTGATAATCTAGTCTAGTTTAAAATCAAAATTTAAATTCCTAGACTAAATTATGGTGTATCTCTACTGCTAACAGCTTCGCCATAAGAAGATCTTGCTCATTTCCCCACAAAGACATGAGCTGAGTGCTTCCTGCTACCCACCATTTTGTGGGTGATATCCTTAGGAGAATTTTTTTTCACGAAGATGGTCCTCAGCCGGCAGCCACCAGCTAGCTCATTGTGCCATTTCTCCGCCACTTGAGCCAGCCATGTGGTCCCTCGCCCATTTGCCATGATCGTATGTTTGAAGGTGGGCCTCCCGAACCTAAAGGTATGCCTTGTCATTTGGTAATTGAGTATGGTAGTTTTCTTATCATGGACACTTCTGGGGATGGATTAATGGGGGGATTCGGCGCAAAAGAATGGGCTAGGTCTGTGCTTTTGTCCCCTAGATCCCTTTTGGATATTAACCTTGGATTATAGTCCCATGAGATCTCTTTTACTGACCATTTAACTTTAGGGATGGTATTTCATGAGAAACCCTTATTTTGGTTGCATGGTCCCACTCCCTTATCTGCACATATCGCCCCCTTTCCACTCATTATAGCCCCATTCATCATTTCTCCCACCTGGGTCCACATTCCTCCACTAGGTCCACATAGGGTTAGCTCACCCCTTTCCCTTGCCCACACCTTGGGTCAGGCTTGGGATGACGCCCCAGAGGTTGATGCAGCTAAAAAGAAAGATAAAAGCATATTTGGCCACATTCAATAGGAAAATATACCATAAAATGCAAAAGGTGGCCAGGACAAACACATTTAGCATGTGGGAAAAAGCCAATACGTGAACTCTACCCTATCATCATGGCCATCACCCTGGTTCTCACATGTTCTATTAGCCTCCTTCATCATATAGGAATCCATAATTTTCCCAACCCATGGTGGGCAATGAACCGCCCTATCTTAAAACAAGGTATTCACTATTATATCTTATACATCATTCTCTTACCTCTTGAGCCCCGAGTAGTTAATCAAAGGAAATTATAAAAAGGCAAAAGGCATATAAAGAAAGGTGGAAAAATCAAGGCCGAGGCACATTATGTGTTGGAATTTCTAAGTCTAACCCGTTAAAAAACCCTTCATGAACTTTCTGATTTATTCCTACTTACTTGTTCTGTTAATTAACAAGTTATTTACCAGGTAAATACTGTAAATAAATACAAGTGCATACTCAACACATTATAGATCATCAACTGAAGGAAACAGAAACAAGCACACAAGTGACACCGTTGTTTTTGGACTAATGTCCCCGAAAAAACCCAATGTGGGAAAACCAGTGTAGCTATCTGAGGGTTTGATTTATTAAGCAGTTTCAAAATACAATTTAGGTGCCAAATCCTCACCCAACAAAGAAAAATCTCGGTAGTAGTACCTCTCTACTCAGAAGCAGATATTCCTGCTGAAACCCCGAATAAACACTCCGGCAGCTCCACAGCTCCAATCTGCCCCACGAAACCCCAGCGTCAACCTCTCTCTGGCCCAACGTCACTCTGGCTTGGCCTGCGTCAGCCTCTGGAGGCACTGCGTCAGTACTCTGTCCCTCCGCGTCACCCACACTGGCACTCTGAGGCACTACACAGCTCCTGGCTGGCTTTGCGTGAACCCTTGGCTGCTTCTACGTCCCTCTCTCCGACTACTGTGCTGATCCTCCCGGTGCTATCTCTGCCTCTCTACTTCTGTATTCACTGCCCCTCAGCTGCAACTCTAATCACTCTCTCAACTTTCTCAGCAAACCCAACCCCAGAAAGTCGAAATCTTGATATCTTGGTGTATTCTCGAAGTAACCCTCAAGCCTCCTCTTATACTTTTCTCATTGACAAATCAACGGCTGAGATTAAGTCCCTAATAAATGGCTAAGAATAGATCTAGCTTGATCCATGAGTTTTGGACCATTCTAACATGGTTTTATATTAATTCACATTAATATTTTATTTTCCCTAAGTTTAGACTTAGGGACTCCATTAAAAATATTAATTATTTTAATATCTCCCAAACTGTTTAGAATTTGCCCAAACCATTTCTGGGTATTGGAGATCTCATGTGCATTAGCCTTTCCACCAATTTTCGTGGCTAAAGCACATCCAATGCTACCCCAAATCAACATCATGTACCACAATTGATCCCTCCTATACATTATAAACCCAAGTGTGGGCTTCCCTTGTATTAGCTACGTTTGTACCCTAGCATGTGGCCTAGAACTGCCCTTCTCATCCCCTACTTCATTCACCTATCTGTCACATGGCACCATCTTTTGAAGGACATACCTTGAACATATTATCCTTTTTAGAAGTAGAAACCACCTAATAATATACTTGGTTAACCCCATTTGGAGTTAAGGAGATATTGGCACATCTCAAAGCCCATTATGGAACGGCGGGCCATTATGAAGTCTCCACCTGTAGTCCATGGTTGGTAAGCTCATTTACTCGATTTCTCTAATGACTTGTTGTATTGGAAGGCTAGGGGATGCATTGGATCTTATTCAGGATTGTAGATTGTCTCCATCTTGGATTTGGTCTCCCTATACAGGTTCCTAATCCTCCATAGGGCAACATTGGCACATGTAGTGTGTGTGTCAAGAGGCATGGGCCTCCACAACAATAGACAACATTCCATGGATCCCCAAGTATGGTCAGAGATGCTCAAGATACTCTTAATGGATGAGGAAGATGCACTTGGTTCACCTTTGCCTAGCCGACTCCACAAATGTACCATGCACTTGGCAGTTGACCTAGGACTTGTAGGACGATGTGGCATCCCCTACACCCACTATCAAAGCCCTTGCAGAAGATCTACAAACATATTTGACTCATTTGGAGATCCATGAGGTTATTATTGTGCCCCCACACCCATTGGGAGCACCACGGGTTTATTGTTTGGAGAACAAGGGGCCAACCCCTTGCCCATCACTTTTGAGGGTCCTACTCTTCATTATGGCACCCATGGACCTCATCAAACCTCTTAGAGCGCCCTACGACATGCATATATTATTATTTGACCTCTTGAGAGGCTTATTTTTTCATTTGTGAGCTAGTCTGGTGGGCTTGTCACCAAAAGTTAGATTATTAGCACAATATTATATTTTTGGGACTTATGTAGGCCAACGAGACTAATTCGAACTCCTCATTAGTGTATAGATACAAGTGAGATGACTTCATTTGCTCATGATCACTTTGGATTGGATCTCTTCTCTCTCTTGAGAATTTCACACTTTTTCTAGCTGGATGAATTGGAGCTTTATGGATGAATTTTGATGTGTGGATTAGGTCTATCTTATCTTGGAGCTTTTCTCTTGTCAAATTGTGGATGGTTGGATATATTATATTACATGTAAGTACAAGCTTTTAATGTTATTCTTTTTTTACTTTGTCATATACATTGGACTAGGATTTTCGCTATTCTTAGGGCTAATTGTTGCATGCATTTACTACTTAAATTGTGGAATTTTGTCTCTATTATAGCATCTCTCAATGTATGGGCCATGTAATGTGAACGAAATATCCTAAGGGTAATTCTACCAATGAATTGATCTTGATAAGCCATAACCTTTTGCACGTCAAAGTATAAAAGCTGCCAGGATTGCTTCTCTTTGAACTAGAAGGCTAGCGAAGTAGTCTTGAGCAATGTTTTAAAACTCCGACTCGACCGAGGGTCGACTCAGACTCCGACTCCAACTCCGACTTGGCCGAGAGTCGACTCTGACTCCGACTCCAACTCCGACTCGG
>APFE030536001.1:16588-40721 GCA_000404065.3 Pinus taeda | reverse complement strand
TTTAATTCCAACTGCAAACAATTAAATACAGAACCGAAATCTGATCTTCAGCAGCCATTTCAGATTGTTCGGTGCCGTAAAAGTCCACTGATATTTTGAGCATTAAATTCAGAATTAATTCCCCTGCAGACAACCGACTTGTTTTTGCTGAAAAGGCATCACCGCCTTGCATCACCGCCTTCTGCAATAAATACGCAGATAGAGATCAGCAGATATTTTGTTTAATTTATTGTTTAACTCAGATCTTTATTTTTCCTATAAATGTAAACACACAGCAGTTCTGTTTATCAAGAATCAGGCAGTGCAAAAGATTTCTGAACAGCAGTTTTGTTTTCTGTCCGAGTTTTAGAACAGCAGTTCTGGTTTTTATACTTTGAGCGTAGGTTAGAAGAACAGTTTGTGTCTCTTCTGTAAATGCACAGCAAGTGCTGAACCTGCGATTTTCTGAGATAGAAAATCGATTTTTGGAACTGAAGCGTTCATCTTTTGTAACAGCTAAGTTTTTTGTATCAGTTTTGTTTACAGTTTATAAATTCAAGCTTACTGTTTTTGCTGATGTTGAGTTGCTATTACACTAAGTGTTAAAATCACTTTGATTTTACTCTGTAAATCTCTAAGTAATTTTGACGTCCATAAAGTGACTTGCGTCAAAAATCGTGTTGCTGAAACGCCGTAAGTCAAAAATAGTTTTGCGTCAAAAAATCGCGTTGCTGCAACACCAGTTACAGCAACACACTTTCCAGTTTCAGTTGCTGCAACACGACGAGCAGCGTTGCTGCAACACGAGTTACAGCAACACAGTTTTCTATTTTTCTGTTTTTTGTGCTGAAACAGAGCAGTTTTGAATTGTCTGTTTGTTTAGGAATTTAGCAGAAAATTCCATCATATCAGAGAGTTGACCTGGGATGTTTTGTGTTATGGAATTCACCATCAAAAATTCCAACACCATCCAGCGTCCTTTCAATTTCTCTGTAATTCTATCTGTGATGGCCCAGGTTGCCCGATCGAATACCCTCCCGAAATCCACAAAAGCATCGATACAGCCCTATGGGTTCTTTATGTTTTCCGCTCGTCTCTTAATTCAACCACAACCCAAAAGATTTTCCGTAATTTCTGACCTGTATTAGTTCCAGTTGAGTTTTCCCATCATTTATAGAGCTTTTAGCCTCTTTGAGCTGGCTCCAACAACATCTGGTGTGCAAGAGTTCGGCTCCTTGATTTTTTTTTTAGGTTTTCATAAAGAGGGTATAAAAGGGATCGCATAGTTTTGATCAATTGCGGGAAGATGACCTTTCACGGCTTTCAATCGGGCCGCCGCTTGGGCGTAAGGATAGAGGGCATAAATGGGAAGCAAAACCCATCTCAGGCCATGGTTGTTGGCTCTTCCCACATCAATACTGCTGTTTCGATGTTTCTGAGGCTTGTCAATACGCTCGGAACGCCTAAGGATACTCCAGAACTCAGAGTGATTGTAAGTTGGAAATTCAATATTGAAAAGAATGATTTAATCTGCCTGCATTCACGAACAAGCTGCATAAAGGGGTTGTTTGAACGAGATTGGCATTGATTGCTGCCAAGTCGGTTGGTTTGTTGTTTTTGTTGGGTGTTTTTTTCCTTTAGTTTGTTGTTGTTGTTTTTTTTCTTTTTAATTTTAAATTTAAGCGAATCTACGGGAAGGGATCATATCTGGTTGGTTTATTAGCAAATCCCTTCCTATATTGTTAGTTTATTAGCAAATCCTATCTGGTTGGTTTATCAGCCAATCCCTTCGCATATTACTGGTTTATTAGCAAATCTTAACTCCTAGGGTATAGAAGAAAATCTTAATTCCTGGGGTATCGAAGAAAATTAACCTAGTAATTTCTAATGTGTGAAACTTTATTGATGTGAACTTGACCAAAGCTTTGGAATTATGCTAATTAGTTTTTAATTAAGTATATAAATTTTTTTTGTTGCGTTTCCTGATTAACTTTCATTAATATAATAAATAAACTGGTTTGATTGAGTGTTTTAATGTAAAGGTTTTCGCATGCATTGGCTTGCATGTTGCCCTAATGATGCGAAACTCCTAAGAGGTATGGAGATTAGATCGGATCGACATTTCTAAGGTTAAATTGATGTATTCTTCATCGAGCTTTTGCCTCGATTTTAGTAGATTATGGTCATGTCTCTGTTCCCTGTTTCCAGTTCCCAAATCTATTTACTCAGCCTGTTGGTTGATGTCTTAGCCTGTAGAGATATGAGAAGTGATAACTGTCCGAAAGGCGTTACTGCATTATCTCTAAATTGATGCAATATTTAACCGCATTGTCATATTGATACAATATATTGCATGGGTTGGGTCGGGTTACTTTCTGCCAAATATATAACTATCATATTCGTTATTAATGAACTTCGAAAATTTCTTCTTGATCAGTTTCCCTACTGACACAGCCCAAATCTATTTGTCCTTGTCTATACAAGGGATTTGCGTAACCAACATTTTGAAACATTTCGTCAAGTTATGTTTTTCATCCATACCTGCTGCCTTAATCTCGCAGGTATGGTGACTATCAGTCCTTTCTCAATTACTTCCAAGTTTTCTTCTATCATCCTCATGTGCACAGCTCGTGGTTGTGAGGTCAACTTGGTTTCTTTTTGCTTGTCTAATGTCCTGTTTTACCATTACGAAGCCCACCTTTAAGGTCAATTCCACGGTTTACCTTTCACTTGAATGACAATAAAAAGTAATTATTATAACCATATCTCTATAATTCTACCATGAAGAAACAAGTTTCTGAAACTGTTTCAGAGGTCCTTTCATCTATTCTAAAATCTACTGAGAACTTCATGTGACTAAACAAACATGGAAGCCAGCTACTTGGCATTCTTGTAATAAGTTATTTTCACAAATCAAACTGAATATGCTTTATTATGCTATTTAGATAGGTTATGGTGAGAACTTGTGGATGCGTTTCTCGTTATTTTGGATATTACTGGAGTAGCTAAATAAAGTGGAGACCTCTTGGTCTCGGGTTAAACTCAATTTTGGGATAGTCTATGTTCACTTTCAATTAGTTATTCTCAGGTATAGTTTGCAAATTTGTTGTATAGTTGTTACAATTTTCGTGTCCTCTAGAGCTACCATAATTGATTACTAGGTACCTTTCAAACAACCTTGTTATGAACTTATGTTTTGCAAGAATAAGAGTAGGAAACACGTTGGACAGCTAGTAAAGGGCACATCACATCTGCTAAACTCAAAGTTGCCAGTGAAACTAATCAGCATACAGAAGTCAGTGTGAGCGTCATATTTGTTAGTAAAAAATTAATTTCATTATCAAATGCAGAGAATGACTCTTTACTTTCATGAAATGCAGAGAATGATTCTTTACTTTCACTGGTTTGACATTATATGTTCACTAATTCTATTATTCCGGGCTTTAAATGAAAACTTGTAATAATCATTTTATATAAAACCCTTATCGAAGTTCTGCACTTTCTATGACGTTGTCTTTTTTATATTTTCTCTTTCCTCTAGCAAATACAATTGATCGTATGAACTCTTATCAATTTTTTTTTATTTTTTATTTGCATTTAAAATTTTCCCAATCTATGCATAATAGTGTTGGTTTGAAATTCTACCCATTATTCATAATAGTATGGTGAAAAATTCTATCATTTTTCATATTTCTTTTTTTGTCATTTTCCTTTCCCAAGAGGAAACTTTTTTTTTTTCCTATTGAGTATTATTAGGGCAAAATGTAAATGTAATGAAAATGAAAATAATAAGAAAAATTAAATAAAAAATAAAACTAAAAACAAAAAATTAGTAATTAGACAAATGGAAATTAGTAAATAGTCCATAATATTACCTCAATTAATCACTTTACAAATAAATAAATTTAAATAATAGCAAAAAATAAATTGCCAATGTTAAATTATGGATAAATTGTAGAAATTTTTAGTCATAGACCCTGTCTCTGAGTTTAAATGTAGCTTAATTAAAACTGAAAAACAATAAACACAAAATAGGCTAATAAAATATTATATTGTTGAAATCAATTACTAAAAATTAGCAAATATGATTAACTAATTATGGTTTATATTAACATATATATACTTTAATATTATGTTTATTATATATTTGTGTGCTTATTTTTTTATTATATATATAATGTTTTTTATAATTAAATTTATTAAAATATGTTTTTAATATAATAATAAGTCATTGACAAAAAATTATGGAGTTGAATTGAGGCTTCTGTGATTCATAATGGTTGAAAGAGTAACTTCGGCGTAAATCACATGTAGACAGACATTTGTCGAGGCCTTTCGAACCAACCAGTCTGGCTCATTTGTCCTTTCGACACATTTCATTAGTGTGACTTTTTGGAATTTCAGGTGTCCAGCAAAAAAGTTTGAGGTGAAATCTTAATTTATGATATTTAAACTGGTTTTTTGAGTGTATATATGGATTTAGCACCATGAAAATCCCTTAGGGCACTTCAATAGTGCAAGTATTAACCATTTAGAGAAATTACATCGGATAAACTCACCGGAAAAGCTTCCAAAATGTATAAGTCATGAAAATGGAGATAATGAAAAAAGAAACAAATAATAAAAATAAGAAAATTAAATAATAAGGAAATAAAATAAAAATGAAAAAGTAGTAACTAACAGAAATGGAAATTACTAAACAACCTATAATAAGATCTCAACAAATCGCCTTATGAATAAATAAATTTAAACAATAATAATAAATAAAAAAAATTGCAGGTGTAACTAGACTGTTTTTTTGCCTTGAAAATCATGGAAATTCCGACCATATTTTAATAAAATCCTGTAGGAATTTTTCTAAATCCAAGTTATAGGTATCAAACTTGAATATTTTGTGTGTCCTAGAGGTTTTTGGTAGTGTTGAATCCGTTTCCACCATCTAAAACATAATTCAAACACTGCTGGGTAGACAACTCCAAAATTTAAATTATAATAAAATTAAAATAGCATTGTTGAACTGAAGCTTCTATCATCCATATCAAGTTATGAGAGATTTTTCGGCCTAAATCACATGATATTTCATTTGTTGACGTGTTTCCAAACAACCAGTGTGATTTATTGTCAGGACAAGTTGAAGAATCAGATCTAGATTGTTAGTTAAATAGTCAGAGCACAACATCCAACGGCTATAATATTTGACTAAGTAACAACTATATTGACCAACTAACGACTATATTTGACTAGGAAAGGGCTAGCTTGGACCAGACCCCCTTAAAAAATGGGGTGGGGGCATAACTATATTTAAAATTAAAATTAAAAATAGATAATGGATTTAAATAATTATTAAATTATATTAAATTAAAAGTTAAAGGGTTTTATGAATATAAAATGTATTAATCTTTATATAAATAAAAGTAAATTATTTGTTAATATATAGTAAGAATAACTCTAGTATTTATTAATTGGGTTTAATTGTTACAAATTTAATTAATAAAAAATATTATCATAGATAAACATCAATTTTGTGAGAGATTTTTTGTGGAAAATCACATAAAATACCATTTGTTGACGCGTTTCGAACCAACCAGAATCACGTCGAAAAATGGTATTTCATGTGAATCACATCTAAAAATGGTATTTCATGCGATTTTCGCCGAAAAATCTCTCACAAACGTGATATGGATCACAGAAGCCTAAACTCTATAAATAAATCTGAATATGAAATAAATTAATTTTCTTTTATTAAAGTAATTAATTTTTTATTAAGTTATAATTATTATTAATTTCATTTTTTTAATATTTAATTGTTAATTTGTTTTATTATTATTATAATTATAAATTAATAACAATATATTATGATAGATTGATTTTCATAGTAAAATAATTATTTTTCTTTTAATAATTAAGTTATAATTAAATAGTATATAACTAATAGCATAAACAAAATGTTGCCAAAATATCTCATATTATATAAACAACACATCAACTAACAAAGGCAAAAGAGATAAGGATATGACATAATGAGGGGAAACTCACATATAAGAAAACTAGAATCGCCAGAAAAAAGGGGGAGGGGAGGAAGCAAAGCTGGGACCCAACAACTACTAATCTTCCAGTAGTCCTCTCTATTGAGATTGCTAGACATTTTTTCGATCTCAAGGGCCTCCCTAAATTCTAATAATTATAACTTAACAAAAGAAAATTAATTACTTTAATAAAAGAAAATTAATTTATTTAATATTGACATTTATCTATGATAATATTTTTTATTAATTAAACAATCTAACAATTAAAGATATTTAAGATTTATTCTTACTATATATTACTTAAATTAGTTTTCTTCTATATTTATAATAAAGATTAAAATTAATATAATACCTTTTAGATTCATATATCAGCTTTTAACTTTTAATTTAATAATTATTTAAATCCTTGACTGGATCTATTTTCTGGGTCTGGTACAAGCTAGCGGTTTCCTAGTCAAATATAGCCATTAGTTGGTCAATATAGCCATTACCTCGTCAAATATTATAGTCGTTGGATGTTCTGCTATGACTATTTAAAGATCTATTTCTTCAAGTTGTCCTGAGGATGAACCACATTGGTTGGTTTGAAACGCATCGACAAATGAAATATCATGTGATTTACGCAAAAAAATCTCTCATAACTTAAAAGAACATATTTATAAATTATTTTGGTTTTGAAATTAATTATGGTTTTTGGGTATATGGTATTGATAAGCCAAAAAATCTCTCATAACTTAAAATAACATATTTATAAATTATTTTGATTTTGAAATTAATTATGGTTTTTGGGTATATGGTATTGATACGTCATAATATTGACCTATGAAAAGTTTATTTACTTGGAATGTAATTTTTTCAGAAAAAAAATTCAGTAACAAGTTTATTTACAACTTAGCAATGATGATGATGATGATGATGGTGGTTAATGTCCACTAAGACCAAACTACCTAAAGAAACAAATTATTTAGTTTGATTTAAGATTTTATTCCTATGCTCAAAAAGCTTGGGGAGAAGCCTCCTGAGCTGACTATAATTTTGACATTGTAAAAGGTTAGGAAGGTCAGTATTGCGACAAAGATTATGAAATTGAGATCTAATGTGGTTGTACGCTTGGCACTCTAAGAGGAAGTGATTTTCATCCTCTATGTTCTTATTCTCACAGAGATGGCAGATCCTTTCCATCCATGGTGTTTTAGGAAATGCCCAACTACCTATTTCAATATAGAGCTCATGAGAGTTCGTTCTAATCTTCACTATATTAATTTTCTTCTTCGAGCTAGTTAAAACAGAGAGATACTTTTAATCTTTTAGGGTGGGGTTGGTGACCTTCTTATAATAACTTAAATTTTTTTTTTAGCTGCTAAATCTTTCTCACACCATATTTTCTTCTTTGAACTTAGAAGTAACAATATTTTTAAAGTTACTAATGTTTTCCAAAGCATCATTCTCGTTGATATCCCAAAGGTTTAACCAAGCCTTCATGTCTTTATAGTACCCCTGCTTGAGCCTTAGGTGGTTTTGGCTGGAATTTAAAGCTACCTTAGGAAGTCTATTATCCCCTATGTTATTGAGTTTGTGCTTGTACAATAGAAGCCTAGTCATAGCTAGGCTCTCGATAGGGGAAAGACCTACTTCTATAAGGAGAATAGGATAGAGTTTATTACTTTTAATTTTTAGGTTATACGTTATAAAACGCTTCTGGATTTGCTCAAACTTTCTCCAGGATTATTTAGAGATGCTGCAACCCCAAACCTCACATCCATATAAGATAACAGGAGTGACTAAAGTTTCAAAGAGGAAACTCCTTTTTATCCCACATTATGAGGTTTTCCGTTCTACAATTATTTTATGACCAAATTAAGCTTTCAGCTCCCCGTTAATCCTTTTCTCAATGCTATAGTTCTAATTGAGCTTGTGATGAATATCATTTCCTAGGTACTTGTAAGAATACACTTCCTGCAAGTTATTATTGTCACGCATAAAATTAGCGTAAGTGTCCTTCTTGGATTTGATAATCATAACTTTTGTTTTGTCAGTGTTAATAGTCATACCCATGGTAGTGTAGAAATCCTTAAGAAGCCTAAGTTTCTTATCAAGCTCAAATGGGCACCTTGCGAGAAGAACAATATCATTAGCATAGAGAAGAAGGCTAATGACTATCGCAGCTAAGATCGTGCCAGCACAACCTACTTCTTCTAAATAACCTTCAAGCTTGTCGATGTAAATGCAAAATAGGGTAGGGGAGAGGGGACAACATTGTTTTACTCCATTATTACATTTAATATCTTTCGACCACCCCTCATTGCTTTTTAGCTTGGCAATTACATTCGTGTATAATCTTATAGTGGCAGCTCTCAACTCGAAAGGAACCTTTAGCTCTTCTAATCTATTCCAAAGATTGTTTCTAAGAACCGTATCGAAAGCCTTTCTAAAGTCCACAAAGCAACAAAAGAGATTGGATTTATCATTACAACATTCCTTCACAATGATCCTAAGCATAACGAGGTGGTCTGTTGTTGAGTGATGCCTTCTAAAACCCGCTTGGGCTTTAACCTGCTTACTTTCACTTTCAAGCCATATGCTCAACTGCTTTTCCAAAATAATATCATATACCTTGGCTGAGAGAGGGCTAATCATAATGGTTTGATAATTAGAGGGGTTATTTGTATCCCCACTTTTAAAGATAGAGATAATGAGGGTCTCAGTCCATGGTTTAGGGAACCCTTGCTTGATTGCTTGATTGAAAAGCTTGTGGATGTGGGGGATGAGGACAAGACCTCCAATTTTTAAGATTTCTGCCTAATAACCTTCGATATCCTTAGCTTTCCCATTTGCGAGGCATTTAACCCCAAAATCAATGTCTTCTAATTAGAAAACTTCTTTTGTTCTGAATAAAGTTTCAAGGTTATGCATGACATTTAGAGATTCATAAAGTGTTTTAAGATAAGAATTCCAATATACGTAGATGAATAAAAAATTTATTTACAACTTAATTATATACATATAATAATATACCTAGTAAAATAATATGAATATTCTAATATAATTTTGTTATATTAATGTTTTATATATTTAAATTTATAATAGTGAATATTCTAATTAATTTTGTTATATTAATATTTTATATATTTATTTAAATTTAAATATAATTAAAAAATAAGTATTCTACAAATTTATACATTTTACTTTTAAATTTAAGTTAAAAAAATAATATAAAATAAAATATTTAAAAAATATTTCACATTAAACCTTTTTACTTTAGCTGTAACAACTGCACATATTCCCTATAGTGAATTGTAGAAATAGACTATTCTACAAGTCACCTAGACCTTAACCAGTACCCCACCCAACCCCGGACGACTATAACTAACGTTAAGTTAAATACTCAATAAGTTAAGTTAGCAGTTAGACTTTGGGTATAACATTTTCTTAAACTGGAGTCAAGATATAAATAACCCCTCGTTAACAAATGAAGTAGGGCGAGGGTCCGAGTCAAACCGCGGTACTGTACTCAATACCAAAGAGCCAACTCTCTCCTAGTCATAAATAATTGCCATCCAGCGTCCTTTCAATTTCTCTGTAATTCTATCTCTGATGGCCCAGGTTGCCCGATCGAATACCCTCCCGAAATCCGCAAAAGCATCGATACAGCGGTATGGGTTCTTTATATTTTCCGCTCCTCTCTTATTCAACCACAACCCAAAAGATTTTCCGTAATTTCTGACATGTATTAGTTCCACTTGAGTTTTCTCATCATTTATAGAGCTTTTAGCCTCTTTGAACTGGCTCCAACAACATCTGGTGTGCAGGAGTTCGGCTGCTTGAATTTTTTTTTAGGTTTTCATAAAGAGGGTATAAAAGAGATCACATTGTTTTGATCAATTGTGGGAAGATGACCTTTCACGGCTTTGAATCGGGCCGCCGCTTGGCCGTAAGGATAGACGCCATAAATGGGAAGCAAAACCCATCTCAGGCCATGGTCGTTGGCTCTTCCCAAATCAATACTGCTGTCTCGATGTTTCAGAGGCTTGTCAATACCCTCGGAACGCCTAAGGATACTCCAGAACTCAGAGCCATTGGAAGTTGGAAATTCAATATTGAAAAGAATGATTTAATCTGCCTGCATTAAGGAAGAAGCTGCATAAAGGCGTTGTCTAAACGAGATTGGCATTGATTGCTGCCAAGTAGGTTGGTTTGTTGTTTTAGTTGGTTAGTTTTTTTTTTTTGAATTTAAGCAGTTCTACGGGAAGGGATCATATCTGGTTGGTTTATTAGTAAATCCCTTCACACATCGTTGATTATTAGCAAATCTTAACTGCTAGGGTATCGAGGAAGGGATCATATTTTGTTGGTTTATCAGTAAATCCCTTCACATATTACTGGCTTATTAGCGAATCTAGGGTATCGAAGAAAATCTTAACTCCTAGGGTATCGAAGAAAATTAAACTAGTAATTTGGTAATCTATAAAGTGTGAAAAGTGTGAAAAGCTTTAGTGATGGGAACTTGCCTAATTGAAAGCTTTCGACTCATGCCAATTAATTTTCAATCAAATATATATATTTTTTTGTTTCCTGATTAACTTTCATTGATATATTAAATAAACTGGTTTGATTGACTGTTTTAATGTTAAGGCTTTCGTATGCATTGGCTTGCCTGTTGTCCTAATGATGCTAAACTCCTAATATATATGGAGATTAGATCGGATCGGCATTGCTAAGGTTAAATTGAAGTATTCTTCCTCAAGCTTTTGCCTCGATTTTAATAGATTATGGTCCTTTCTCTGTTCGCTGTTTCCAGCTCCCAAATCTATTTACTCAGCTATCGCTTTCGTGTTTTAGGGCATCTGCATGTGTTGGTTAATGTCATAGCCTGTAAAGATATCAAAAGTGAGAATTGTCCGAAAGGCGTTACTGCATTATCTCTAAATTGATGCAATATATTGCATGGGTTGGGTGCGGTTACTTACTGCCAAATATATGACAATCATATTCGTCATTAATGAAGTTAGAAAATTTCTTGTGATCTCTCTATTCAAAAGACCCAAATCTATTTTTCCTTGTCTATACTAGGGATTTTCTTAACCAACATTTTGAAACATTTCCTTAAGTTATGTTTTTCATCCCTACCCGCCTTAATCTCACAGGTATGGTCACTATCAGTCCTTTCTCAATTACTTCCAAGTTTTCTTCTATCATCCTCATCTGCACAGCTCGTGGTTGTGAGGACAACTTGGTTTCTTTTAGCTTGTCTAAAGTCCTGTTTTACCATTAGGAAGCCCACCTTTAAGGTCAATTCCACGGTTTACCTTTCACTTGAATGACAATAAAAAGTAACTATTATACCATATTTCTATAATTCTACCATCAAGAAACAAGTTTCTGAAACTGTTTCAGCGTTCCTTTCATCTATTCTAAAATCTACTGAGCACATCCTGTGACTAAACAAGCATGGAAGCCAGCTACTTGGGCTTTTTTGTAATAAGTTATTTTCACAAGCCAAACTCGATATGCTTTATTATGCTATTTAGATAGGTTATGGTGAGAACTTGTGGGTTTCTCTCTCGTTATTTTGGATATTACTGGAGTTGGTAAATAAAGTGGAGACCTCTTGGTCTCGGGTTAAACTCAAATTTGGAATACTATATGTTCACTTTCAATTAGTTATTCTCAGGTATAGTTTTCAAATTTGTTGTATAGTTGTTACAATTTTGGTGTGCTCTAGAGCTACCATAATTGATTACTAGGTACCTTTCAAACAACCTTGATATGAACTTATGTTTTGCAAGAATAAGACTAGGAAACACATTGGATAGCTAGTAAAGGACACATCACATCTGCTAATCTCAAAGCTGCCAGTCAAACTAATCAGCATACAGACGTCAGTGTAAGCGTCATATTTGTTAGTCAAAATTTAATTTCATTATCAAATGCAGAGAATCACTCTTTACTTTCACTGGTTTGACATTATATTTTCACTAATTCTATTAATTCTGGCTTCAAATGAAAACTTGTAATAATCATTTTATATAAAACGCTTATCGAAGTGCTGCACTATCTATGACGTTATCTTTTTTATATTTTCTCTTTCTTCTGGCAAATACAATTGATAGTATCAAGTCTTATCAACTTTTCTATTTATTTGCATTCAAAATTTTCCCAATCTATGCATAATAGTGTTGGTTTGAAATTCTACCCATTAGTCATAATAGTGTTGGTTAGAAATGCTATCCATTTTTCATAATTTCTGTTTGATGTCATTTTCCTTTCCCAGGGTTGCTTTCTCTCAGTTTCATTTTCGATTTATCATCTGATTTTTATCTTGAAAAATAGCACTATATTGTTTTTTATGAACTGTACACAGAGACCTAAATATCAATCCTTACGTACTCGTTGATTATATCGGTTTCTATACTAGTTTGAACATTTTGGATGTTAACATAATTGTACAAAAGACAAATATAATTTTCCTAGTGGCTTACTTCCGTCTTTCTTTGCCTTCCAAACATATCTATATTCCTTATAGATTGTGTCTTGTTTGTTAAATCAGTTATAGAAATATATCACTTAAAGTTTATGATAAATTATAGGATAAGAAGAAGATAGAAGATGCCAAACTCACAAAAGATTTACAAGTTGTTCTAAAGGAGTTTCAGAAAGCCCAACGGCTTGCCGTTGAACTTGAGATGCGACAGCTTATACATCTTTTGTTCCCCAAGCGGGTTTTCCTTCACGGTGATTATGAACAACATACTAGAGTTGGTTTCTCCATGTAGTCTATTGTTGTTTCTTAATTTCCTACATTGTATATGTCGTTAGCAACATCATACCATGTCCCTTTTTGAGATCGATACATTGTTTCTTGGTTTAGCTTTTCCATAAATATGCTAATTTGAAGTTTGGTGCCGACAAAGGAAATTTTATAGTGTGAATATTTTTCAAGCATCGGGTTTTTCTTATTGTATATGCTTCTGCTTTTAATTGTTCCTTAATTTTTCTGCCATGGTGAATTTTTTTGCAGCTGTGTTGCAAGTGAGCTAGATTTAGATATAAACAAACCTCAGTAGCAGCAGGTTCTCCTCATAGAATTTAGGAGGTAAGCTAGTGTTAGAAGTCGTATTCTTTAACATAAATGCTTCTTGCTAGACTTCCTTTTTGAAATCGATACGTTGTTTCTTGGTTTACCTTTCCATGGTTATGCTAATTTGATATTTCCTGCCCACAAAGGAAATTTTATAGTGTCAATACTTTTAAAGCATCGGGTTTTTCTTATTGTATATGCTTCTTCTTTTAATTGTTTCTTAATCTTTCTTCTGTGGTGACTTTTTTTTGCAGCTGTGTTGCAAGTGAGCTAGATTTAATCACAAGCAACACTCAGTAGCAGCATGCTCTCCTCATGGAATTTAGGCGGTAAGTTAGAAGTCGTATTCTTTAACATCAATGCTTCTTTCTAGACTTCGAAAATTTTATAGGTTGAAATAATAATTTTGTCCTCATATCGTTTCTTTTTATATGACCTCATTTCCTGATATCTACTCAGGCTTACGAATCAAATACCTTTTGTGTATGCCTAAAATTCACGTTCACTAGACCTGGAAAATGATTAAACTACGTACCATATTATGTGAATTTAATGTTTAAGCTTTAAATATCATATGCATTTAAATTTAAATATGAACTGATTAACTATAATTTGAAAGATACAAATTGATTGCACCTAAAAATGCTCACCACATTTGACTAGCAACAATTATTTTAACGCACATTTCTGTTACCAACGCTAATTTATTTCAATATGATCATAGTGATTACCTCCATATGGAAAAGTTAAAACTGGTTATGTGTCTGGATTTATAGACGGGAATGTGTCGTGCATCGAAGACTGGATTTATAAAAGGGATTGTGTCGTGCATCTAAGGTTATGAGATTGGATGATTATTATAGCATTAGAAAAATCACGCAACACATTCAACCTATTGAAGTAATGAATTAGAGATCTTAAATGTATGTATACCATCATTTTTAAACTAAGGATATGTGTGTTTTTTTGGAAGTGATTCCTTTAAGCTCAATAGTGGTTGTAGCCTTACAACGGGTACTATTCTATCAGTGTTACATGGGGTATCGTTCTGTCAAAGAAACCTATGGCTGGCAGCTAATCCTAATTGCTTGTTTCTACGTTGAGAGGAATTGAACCTTGGTGGATGGCACTTCATCCCACCCTCTTCACCTTTGATTGGAAAAAAATTTATGGTTTTTTTTGTAATAGCAAAAATGCTTGCACGATAGGTACCTAAATGTCGATGCTTATCTACTCTTTGGGAAAATGGGCATTTGAAATTTACTTTAAGTTAGAACCTTCGAGCCATATCCCATGCAAAAGGGAAGAATTAGATTCATGTTCCGATAGGTGAAAGTTATAATTTCTTGTTTCTACTTTGAGGGGAGGAATTGAACCTTGGTGGATGGCACTACATCGCACCCTCTTCACCTTTTGATTGCAACTTCGTTAATGTTGTGCCAAGAACTAGAGAGGAATTTATGGTTTTTTTTAATAGCAAAATTGTTTGCATGATAGATACCTAAATGTCGATGCTTATCTACTCTTTGGGAAAATGGGCATTTGAAATTTACTTTTAGTTAGAACCTTCAAGCCATATCCCATGCAAAAGGGAAGAATTAGATTCATGTTCCTATAGGTGAAAGTTGACATGTGAGGTCACATACTCAAAGTAATTTATTGCCCTTTTGATTTCTTTCTAGCACAAACACAACTATTGTCATGTAAAACAAATATAGAATGTGCTAGATTTTCTTCTAGCACAATAAAAAGATATTGCAAGGAAAAATAAATCTAGTGGGTTAGATTTCTTTCTAGCACAAAAATAAGCATTGTGAGGTAAAATAAATCTAACATTTTAGATTTGTTTCTAGCATAAAAATAAGCATTGCTAGATAAAACAAATCTAATGCACAATAGATTTCTTTCTTGCACAATCACAAGCATTGTAGGGTAAAATAAATCTAGCACGCTAGATTTGTTTCTAGCACAAACAAAAGCATTGCAGGGTAAAAAATATCTAGTGCATGCTATATTTGTTTCTAGCACAAACACATGCATTGTAAGGTAGAACAAATATAATGAAACAAAAAACATAAACAAACACATTACAACGTACAAGAAATCTAGCACACCTTAGATTTCATTCTAGCACAAACACCAACATTGCAATGTAAAATAAATCTAACACATGCTAGGTTTCATTCTAGCATAAATAAACTAGTTACAATGTAAAACAAATCTAGCATATGTGAGATTTGTTTATAAAACAGACACAAGCATTGTGAGGTAAAACAAATCTACTCTAAGGAAAAATACAAAAGCATTGCAGGGAAAAGCAAAAGCACAAACAAAAGCATTATAGGGTAAAAAAAATTTACAATGTGTTAGATTTATTTATAGCAGAGGTAAAACAATTTTAGGGTTAAACAAATCTACCCCATCGTATATTTGTTTCTATCACAAATGCAAGTATTACAAAGTAAAATAAATCAAGAACCTGCTAGATTGGTTTTGAAGCACAAACATAATTATTGTAAGGTAATAAAAATATAGTGTAAGGAAAAATACAAAAGCACTTCAAGCTAAAAAAAAAGGACAAACACAAACATTGGAGGGTAAAACAAATCTAGCATATGCTAAATCTGTCGCTGGCACAAACAAAAGCATTGGTGCGTAAAACAAAACTAGCACATGCAAGATTTGTTTTTAGCACAAACACAAGCATCGCAAGGTAAAAAAATCTAACATGTGCTAGATTTATTTCTAGCAACAAACACAAGCATTGTAAGATTAAATAAATATCACGTGTTAGATTTGTTTCTAGCATAACAATGAAAGCATTGCATGGTAAAACAATTCTAGTGCATACTAGATTTATTTCTAACACAAATAGAAACATTGCAGTGCAAAAAAAATCTCGCATGCAATAGATTTGATCGTGCAAGAACATAGACAATGGTGGGTAAAATAAATCTAATTTCCACTAGATTTGTTTCTAGCACAATCTCAAGAAATGTAGTGTAAAACAAATCTAGCACCTGCTAGACTTGTTTCTAACACAAACATGCTTTGCTAAATTCACTCAAAAATAAATAATGTCTCATTTAATTGGTATGGTGATTCTATATATTATTCATTTTCCCTTAGAAATGGTTAGATTAAATGGTCCCATCATAAGTACAAGTGAAAGGTGTTGTTGGCACTGCAGTTTGAGTTGAAAGACTTTTTTTCCTTAGATGGTGGTTGTAATATTTTCCTTGCTTTGGGTGAAATGATTCAAAAAACAATAATATTAAAATATTAGCATACATCAAAACGAAATTCTAGTTTCACACATCATCATATGGTGTTCTATTTTTTTTCCCATAAGGAAAAATCGTAATTTCATTAAAAAGAGGAAATTACATTCTGTAGCTGTTGCTGCATATGCAATGCATGATCATATCATGTATAAACAGTATTGTTCCTTGTGATGCATGCAGGGGGCAACAATAATAAACACAAAACTATGAGTAATATGATAAATAAATTGTTTCCATGTTCAGTGACAATATATACAAACAAAAAAGGCTTGTGCTTGATCAAAACATAACTAAAACAATATCATGAATTATGGTTGTAGATCCATAAAAGGTCAATGATAATATTGGTAGAAAGGTTCCCCATTCTGTTCTCTTTACAACCAGATGCCTGACTCCCCAATCACAGCCTCTTTGGATAGGCTGTCTGCAGCTTCGTTCTGCTCCTTATAAATATGTGAGCAAGTAAATGTGTCAAAGGATGAGATGAATCTCGATGTCTCTTCCAAGATGTGATTTAATGCATATGTAGAACATCTAGATTTCCTGTTCAGCCAGTCACAAATAATTTTAGAGTCCCAAAATAGCTATAGATCTGTGCAATTTTTCTCCAAGGCAAAATGTATGAGATGTTTAGTAGCAAGAAGCTCAGTTGAATTGTTTGTGCATCTGCATAATCCTATGAGCATGCTATAAGAATGATGATGGGATATGTGAAGTATAGCCCCCCCTCCACAGCCTTGCTCTTGAGCTGCACCGTCAAAGAAAGCCCAAGGTTTGTTGTAGCTTATTTGAATAGGAGAGGGAGTGCACGAATTACGGGGGGGAGGATCATCCGGAATGAGGGAGAAATCAGCCATGACTTTAGTTACTAGCACAACCCAGTTCGACACTGTGCCCTGAAAAATAATGCAGTTTCTGGAAATCCATATTGTCCAGCAGATCAGAAGGGGAAGGTTCTGAAGCTTTTGAGATGAGGAACTGTAATACCATGATTGCCAAGCTACAAGTATAGAATTTCCAACCCAGATTGCAGATGGTGCAATGGGCTGTAGTATAAGTTTCCATAGATTACAAATAGTTGTACATTCCAAGAAAAGATGAGAAGTGGACTCATTTTCCTACTTGCAAAAGCTGCACCAATGAGGACCATAATGTGCTCGTTTGAGGAGCTTTTCAACAATAGGCATTTTGTTTTGGAGGATGGTCCACCTGAAGAGTCTAGTTCTGTGGGGAGCCTTGAGTTCCCAAAGATGTCTCCACCAGTCAACAAGTAGTAGAGGCTTGCTTAGTGTCGACAATGTCAGATATGTATCTTTTGGTGTGTACCTACCATTTTTTGAAAGAGCCCATATAATTTGATCATCACCATCAACGATACAGATGTGAGCTTCAGTGAGGGCTTAAGTGTATTCCTCCTAGTGTTATGTTTAATTAGGAGGAATGTTTAACTAATGTGCAGATTTCCAGGCTTGTTGAAGGAAGGAGGAATTCTCTGGGTCTGCAATTTGTGCTATATAAGAGATGTTCTGTTGCTGGAGATATTGTGTGAGATCCCTACGTAGGCGGTGCATGTCCCCACATCCCACCCACAAATCAAGGCCAATGCGAACAATGTACCTAGATCGAATTCTCCAAGTGAGGCCCTCCCTCATTAGGTTCAAAGCCTTTAGTATAGCCTTCTAGGTAATTGAGATGCTTGAGGTACTTAGATGGGTTCTTCTAATCCAATCCATGATGTGCATTGGAGCAATACATTTGGCATATGTGACCCTCGTCCAAAGGCTGTCTGTTGATACTACTTTTTAGCCATGTTTTGCAGCAAGTGCTAATGAGAAATCTTCTAACTTTTTTACGCCCCAACCCCCCTATCTTTTTGGTAGGTTCAGAGCCTCCCACCCAAACCAAGCAAAGATCCTGCCTTGTTTGTTCCCTTGCCAAAGAAACCTGTAGTAGAGGGCTTGCATTCGATTGAGAATGCCTCTGGGTATCTAAGCCAGGGACATCCGATATATAGGAGTGGCCTCCAGGGCACTTTTGATTAGAGTGAGTTATCCTACCTGTGAAAGATATGAGGTGCCAGGCGTTAAGTCTTTTCTCCATGTTGGAGATGAGCCAAGTCCAGTTAGCAATTTTGTACCCAAGTGGCTTTAACTTGTACCCCAAGTATTTTAAACCATCAGCTAATTGCAGCTGAGTGAAGTGGAAATGTTGTAGTGCAAAATAGATCTCATGCGGAGTACATTCAACAGTTGTTAATGTGGACTTGCTTTCATTTATGATCATACCAGTTGCCTCTTGGAAAAGGCTGAAATTTGCTTTGATGATACTAATGTCCCCAATACTACCATTGATGAAAACCACGATATCATCTATAAAGAGAAGATGAGTCAGGATGCAACCTTCTGTTATCTTTATACCGTTTAATCTGCCCCTTTGATGCTCTTCTTTGATGAGGTTGCTGAGACCTTCCATAGCAAGCAAGAAGAGAAAAGGCGAGAGGGGACATCCCTGTCTCAGCCCCCTTTCAGAGGTAAAAAAGGAGATGCACTTCCATTCACCAGAATGCTGAAAGGGATATTAGTAATGCAGCTAATGATCCATTTGATGAATAAGTAAGGGAAACCTAAATGGATTAACATCATTCTAATATAAGTCCAATTTAGTCTGTCAAAAGCTTTTGATAAATCGACCTTCATAATCATACCTTGCCTCACATTGAGTGTAGAGTATGAATTACTTCCTAAGCAGTGCCTACAACTTCATGGATCTATCTGACCTGTAGGAATGTGAATTGCTCCGGAGAGATACGATTAGAAAGAATAGGTTTCATCATGTTTGCAATGATCTTATCTATGACCTTATATATGTAGTTGCAGAGAGATATGGGACGAAAGTCCTCAAATGAGTCTGGGTTGTCTTTCTTTCATA
Organism: Pinus taeda; assembly: GCA_000404065.3. Lineage (NCBI taxonomy): Eukaryota > Viridiplantae > Streptophyta > Pinopsida > Pinales > Pinaceae > Pinus > Pinus taeda. Next base: position 21,426 of record APFE030536001.1, on the reverse strand, counting down.
TGAGTGTGATGAAGGTTGAGGTGATTGAGGTTTCAAGAAATCCTCTGATTCTCGAGTCCTCAACAATTCTGAGCAGGTCTTCCCTAACGATGTTGAAGGAGGCCAAGTAGAATTTAATCAACCATCCATTGGGCCCCAGATTTTTATCCTTTTTAACCACTTTAAAGTGTGTTCCAATTCCTCTAGAGAGACTGCCTCTATTAATTCATCTCCTTCCACAGGATCCACAAATCTGGGAAAGATTTGTGCAACCCTAATAATCTCTGCAAAGTTTATCTCCTTGGGGGCTCGTTATGTCCTTTTGAGGTTAGAGGAGGCAAGTTCAGCAAATTGCAGGAATGAATTATCAATTTTCCCCTACTCATTCTGTAGCTGCCAAATGGTGTTGATCACCTTTCTTCCATTGGTGAATTTGTGATAGAATTTAGTGTTTTCGTCCCTTTCAAGCATCCAGATGGCTCTGCTTCTTAGGTGCTAGTTTTCTTCCTTATCCTTGAGTATTTTTTCCCTTTCGGCATAATGAGAAACCATCCTTTCCTTATGATCATATGAGGTGTATATTCCTCCAAGATCATTTCCAAATGCGACATTTTCAGATTCAATCCTATAGAGAGTTTGTTCCTCCTGTATTCTTTTGTTATGTGCCCAAAGTTTTGACATCCTCTTAAGGTTTGTAATATTTTGTATAAATCTTCTAGTACCATCTTCTCTTCTCCGAGGGGGGTTTGCTTTCCAGAAATCAGTGACCAATCTTTTATATGAATCATCCTTGTGCCAGACAGAACATAACTTGAAGGGTTCTTTAGGTTTTGCTCGCCCATCTTTGATTTCTAGGTAAATGGGTAAGTGATCAAAGATCCCACCAGAACCTACCCAGTGTCTAATTTGTAGACCCAAGTCCAAAAGCTTTTCTTTGACAAGGAAGCGGTCAAGTCTGCGGGCCAAACTATCTTCCCCAGTTCTGTTGTTCCTCCAAGTCGCTTGGGGTTTTGTAGAGGGGATATCAATCAGATAGTGAGCTTCCAATTCAGATAAAAAGTAATCTGTAAGGGAGTCTTGTTGTGCCCTGTGTCCCCAAGATTTAGAATGTCTGATGGAAAAATTAAGGTCCCCACCCAGGATCAGGTGGTCAGTCAAAAATAAATCAGAACTCAGGAGGATTTTCCAAAATGTTGGTCTGTTCTGGCACGGGCTCTAGAAATTCAATATCCAGGAATTCATCCCCAAGTCTACAGATATGATGTCTACTCCAAGATGGCCCAGACCACCCCAACAATTGAGCATTTTTATGGTATGGGATTTATAGCCCAAAGATAAACCTCCTGACCTCCCATGAGCATAAAGTCCAATAATGATCCAACCAGGAAGCATGTTGTGGAGGGACTGTGAAATGTCTAAAATAGGTCCCAGGGTTTCTTGTAGAAAGATAATATTAAGCGGAACATTTTTTAAGAGATAAAGAGCTAGTTTTTCATCCGGCCTAGCCAACCCTCTACAATTGTAAGACAAAATATTCATGGAGGGGGGGAAGGCTGGGATTCTCTGGCTCTAATCATCACTGGGATGGTATATTGAACCCCCAAAGCAATCTCATCTTTACTTGTGCCTTGGGCTTTGGAAGGTCGACCCATGTGAAGTTTGGGGGGCAGGGGCAGAGTGGAGTATCTCAAGTCCAATATGGTCCTCGGCTTGACTCTTAGTTTTTGAGCAAGTCAAGTATCTCCCAGGTGGGAGTAGCAGGAGGGAAGGAGTACTAGACGGGAGGTGAGAGGGAGAAGTCGAAGAGGGTGCAAGTGAGAAAATGGCGGCAGATGAAATGAGGTAGGTGAGAAAATTAATGAAAGGGGGGGAGGAATTTAAATCTAGACCCAGATGATCAGATGATGGGTTCATGACATGTATTTTAGAGAAAGAACTAGATAAAATTCAATCAATATGAGATGAGAAACAAGAGGAAAGAGGGATGGAGGGAGTATTCATACCCGACGAGGGCAAGGTCTCGGATGGCGATTGAGATCAAGACGGTGGAGGTGGCTTAGAATGGTTGGGAGGCCGTCCTTGCTTCTTCAGCTGTGGAGGAGCTGTTGTTTCTTCTGCTAGCTGGTCAGGATCTTAGAAGTAGCCGGGTTCTGTGGGGCCATAGAAGCCTGTCTCCTAGACTGAGCATCCTGTTGAGAATGCAGGTGGGAGGCGATATCCGAAGTCGAGGCTTGATTTTTTTTTTGCTCAACAGGGGGTAGTCTTTATAGAGATGCCCAACCTTATGGCACCTTCGGCATTGAAATGGGATGCCCTCATAGTTTAGAAATTGTCTCTTGGTGTGGTTACTCCAATGGATGTTTATCGACTCGAGCAAGCCCTCTGAAAGGTCCAAATGAGACAATATCATGGAATATGCCAATTTCCCAAAGTTTGGTATGAATCATCAAATGTGAGGTAGACATTGAGGGCATCTCCAGTTCGCTTGAAGACATCTTCCATCCAGAAATGCAAGGGTAAGCCGAGCAAATAAACCCATATAGGACGTGCATCGACCCTCTCCTGCTTTGGGTCAAAAAGGGGAGTCCATCTTCTAAGAAGAATGGGAGCTAGGTCAAGGTGCTAGATCATGGATAGCACCTAGTTGGTGTGCTCCAAACAACTAAAATGCGAAGCAAACCATCCTTTGACTAGGGTGGGTTTGAACCTTCGGGATATCCGTCAGGTTTTCGCCCCAAACCTCTGAGACCCATTGATGTAATTTTGTCACACTGTAGTGTCTATCACGCACCTGACTGACTAGAACCTTCTCTGTTATGTCCATGGCATCCAATAATTTAATGTCTTCTACAATGTTGAAGGGCGTTGCACAGGCCCAAAGCTTTAGACCCCTTTTCTTTCTCAAAAGCCCAGAACCCATAGTAGTCGACGCTTCCTAAGTTGAGGAGGGATGGGAAGGTCTCGACAATGGAAAAACCCTAGGGTTTTTAGTCACCTCCTGCGGAATGGATGCAAAAATGCTAGAAATTGGTCCAATGCCTGCAAAATTCCACTGAGAGGGAGCTGAAGAGAACAAAAGAGTAGAAGGGACTGGACCAAGGACCGCATAACCCTGCGGGATTTCAGAAGGAATAGGGCTAGTCACCACCAAAGGAGGGTTATGGGTAGAAACGTCTCCGAAGGTCAGGAAATTAAGCCTAAGCGGAAGGTCGATAAGAGCTAAAGAGCACGGCGAGAGAGGTTGAGAGATGAACTCAGGGGGGGAGGCTGCATCTTCAGGGAGAGAAACCAGTGGAATACGAGGGTGAGATAATGGTGTGAGAACTTCTATCTCATCGGTGAGGTCGGACATGAATGGGAAAAAACTGGCAATGGTGGTCCTGGTGGGTGTCCATATGGGCACATCCTCTGAAGGATCCGGAGAGTCACCTAGCTCATCCATGACTGTCAGGAATTGTTATGACAACTGCCAGAAGAGGATAGAAACACAACAAAAAACTATGGAGGTTAGTAATGGGAAAAAGCTGAAACCCTGAGAGGTAGAGGGATATCGCAATAGCTAGGGACAGTCAAACAATTAACCAGAGCTAAGTAACACAGATGGGAGCATGCATTGTTCGTAGGTTACAGGGGAAGGTGCAGGTGGGCTGCAATGGATGTGTGCTACCATCGGTTGCTGCGTCGAACCCCAGGACCTCTCATCGAGGATTTCAGAATGTCCTCATCTTGACGGCCTTCCAGGCATATAGTGTTCTATTAAAATATGAGAGAACTAATTAATCTAACCATTTGTAAGGGAATATAAATAACATATAAAATTGGCATACCAATTGAAGGAGATGTCAATACTTTTCGAGTGCATTCTTTTCATAGATGAGCACAGTAGTTGACATGTATTGGGAGAGGGAGCACAAAGGGGATTTGTGTGTTGTAATATTCCATGGGTCAGAAGTCTTACTTCTTTGTACTCAACCATTTTCTATTTAGAGAAAGAGAGAAAAAGATCGTCACCTCCAAATGGTTTCTCAAGTTATATCTTGTTTCAAATCATGGTTTCTAATTTTTATTTGATTGTTCTCCATTTTTGGATAATAATATTTTGAATGCATATGCAATAAACAATAATTTACATATCAAAACATCTAATGAGAAATAAATCAGCATAATGTAGATTTTGGATTTTTAAGTATAATTTCTTGTTTCTTGTGATGAACTATCTAGTGGAATATCCACAATATAGATAATTGTTGGTGTTTCTTGAAAGAATCCACCCGAAAATCATAATCTCTCTCATTTTTATCAATTGTCTTCAAAAGTGTGAGTGTTTGAAGTCTCAAAATTTTTCAATTATGAAATACATAAATGTAGAGTTAAAACTATATCATAGCTATGCCTATTTTGGGACTTACATTCGTAAATTTCATTAGTCATTCTTGTTAAACACACACATGGCAGCAACATAATCTGAAAGATAAAAAATGAGTATACAATTTTATTAACAAATGATATACATTTATAGTACATGTTCTGACCATTCGGTTTCACATCCCAAGGTCTCTTGGACTTCCTTTTGTTTATTCAGCTTCCACACAAACCCATTGAGTATTAGGTGTCCAACATTCCCCCCCTTAATCCGAAGGGTTATGTATGACTCCAAGAAGAGAGCTGTAATACAAAGTGTGCAACAATGCATGGTAGCACTAGGCTGAATGCTGGTATAAGGGGTGGTGGTTTAGTCATGACCACCAACACTCGAAGGCTTAGTGCAGTTCTGGTAACTATTCCAAAACTGGCAAGAAGTTGAAGTCTTCTACTAGAGGAAGTGCTCCTATTGTTTTGAAGAGGGAAACCTTCAACCA
>APFE030536001.1:0-15153 GCA_000404065.3 Pinus taeda | reverse complement strand
AATACAACCGACTAAACTTTTCTCCACAAAAGATTAGTTTTATTTGTCAAAATAGTCATTGCCTTTATACAACCCACCAAACTCTTATGCAACAGTTGAATCAAGGAATTAATGCATATATATGTAGACAAAAACTATAATGAGTTTTAAATACAATGCCACACTGGGGCAGCAACAACTACAAACTTGTTAGTTTCCTTCAAATACTCCTTCAATTTCTTAGCGAGTGGAAAAGAATAGTCAAGTTCAATAGCTACTACTAATACATTCTTGTAACCATTGATGATAACATGTGGAACAACTACATTTCTGGGACTACAGATAGTCAGAGAAAGAGCAAAACATTTGGTTAATCAAACCACGGTAATTCGATTGTATTCTACGTGCATTTGCAAGACGGAATTTGTACGAAAAGTTCCACTAGAAATTGAGTGGTCAATAATCATCTCAACCAGAGATGGTAAAACAAATTCTACTGGAAAGCTTTTACATGTTGACTAGTATATTTATTGCTGTTACAATATTCGCTTCCTTGTCTTAAGGCAATAGAGAATTACACGGTACTCTCCTGACGTCGTTGATGTATAACACTTGTAGATACTATCGAGTATATATAGAACATGGAGAATCTTACCGAGTTTTGTAATCCCCAGAGAGACTTCGCCATTTGAAAATTTAGAATTTTGAATGACCATTGCTAATTCATGAACATTAAAATAGTAAATTAGTCATTGGACAGTAAGGGGAATATGAAGTGCAATAGTTTTTGGAAGATAGATTTTCTTACATGTCATTCTCACAGATGAAGGGTCCCAAACTCAACGCATAATGGTTCAATGTGCTTTAATTACATCATCCTTTAGTATAGATTGATAGGTCGATAATATGCATTATGAAATAATGCATACTAGATAGCAAAAACATCAAACCAACTCAATCAGCCACGCGCAGACTATTAATAACTCAAATCAACTACTAGTTTTTATAGATCTCACCATCTAATAATGTATACCTCAGTATCGTCTCCTGATAGGACTCCTTGAGCGATGACACCCACGCGGTGACCTCCGACGAATATTTTTGCGTCAAAATGGACCATTGTTGAAGGCCCAATCAACAGATGTGTTTTGAGTCAATAATTCTACTCCATTAAGATTCATTATTGCAACATGAGCCTCCTTAAATGTTTCATACTCAATTAAGGCATAGCCCTTGACAAAACTAGTTCACTTCATTTCAACTAGATCAGCATCATGTTATATCAATGCATCAAAAGCCATAAAATATGCCAACATCTATAGTGATTTGCATTAAATTTCTAATACCCAGAACAACAACAAGATTCACATAGTAATTGCATAGACTGGAATCTCTTCCTGGAGAGACAGCGTAGTATTTTAGGAATGAGACAGTGGAGCAGATAGGTGTGGGCTTCGAGGACAAACCCCAAGTTTGATCAACCGCAGGTTCAGGCAATGTGGAGTTTATCGCAGTCAACCTCTCTAACCCACCATAGCTTTTAACAAAATGAAGGATAACTTCATGCATGCCAAATTCGTAATAGTTATGACAGATCTTGAGTGCACTCATGGGTGCAAGTATTTTACTACGGTTGATAAGTGATTATAATGCCACCAAAAGTCCCAGTGGTGGTCTATTGAGTAGCAACGAGGAATAAATACAGAGAGATGATCAAAATGAGTAGCAACGAAGAATAAATATGAAGAAATGGAGTGTGACCCAACAACGTGGTATAGATCTCTCCAAAGATGAGGGGATATGGAGGCTAGCAGTGTGGAGAGGGCAGCGAATGGAGGCCAATAGCATATATGGAAGCCCAACAGTCCAAATTCATAGTCTTAGCACAATTCGAGCAGCATAGCAGAGCAATGTAGTAGGACTATGTTAGAGGAGCGAAGGAGGTTATAAAATTGGTAGAAAAAATCCATGACAAACTCACATTATTCTGAAGAAAATAATACCATGTTAGATACTATTTTAGAGAATAATGGTAAATCGCAGCATTGTTATACCAACATGGAGAGCAACAAAAAACTCAAGTGTTACTGAGACTATCAGGCAGGGCAGACCCTGACTATCGAGCAGAGGGAAGACCTAGATTACTATAGAAGGGAGTTACAATGACAGTTAGAAGCCAAAAATGGCGCTGGAGAAAAGATAGGTTGTAGCTAAAATTTCATTGATGAAATATTCATGAAATGCAGAATTGATGGCAAAAATGACCTGCATAAAAAGGCCATAAAACAAATGGGTCAAAGAAATTATGCAGGGCAACAAAACACCTGCTCTGATACCATGTTAAACGCACACATCGCGGCAACATAATCTAAAAGATAAAACATGAGAACACAATTTTATTAACAAATGATATACATTTATAGTACATGTTGTGACTGATGGGTTTCACATCCCAAGGTCTCTTAGACTTCCTTTTGTGTATTTGACTTCCACACTAACCCATTGAGGATTAGGTGTCCAACAATTCTATAATTGAACTTTAAGTTCTTTATGACATTTGAAAAGTTTCATGTTCTTCATGACAAGACCAAAGCTCTACTAAGAGAAATATACTAAAGTCAACCAATTCATTTTTTTATGATAAAAAATCAAATAAATTCAATATAATATCCCTTGTGGAATTGTTTTCTTTCCAAATCCAATGTACTCAAGACAATAAGGATAATGAATAACATTGATTCCATCTAACAAGGAAAAGATTGCAAAAGTTCATAAAAGGCTAAACCCTTCAAAATGACAACCAAATTGTAATCGTTGTCAAATTGTTGAACACTTGTTGATTCATGTATTTTTTTCAAGGATTCCACATATTTTTTGAGAAAGGGAATCTATTTTTGTATTTCATGTTTTTCTTACATACATAGGCCCTACCACTACACTACAATAGCTACAAAATTCAATATCATTAATTTGATTATGTTCAAGAATATTGGATGTAATAAAAGCCTTAACACTCAATTTCTCATCATGAATTTTACAATATGCAACCATTTATCTAGTATTATTTTTTTTCTTTTAGTTTATTACAAAATATTTTAATTTATGGAATTATTTATATGATTACGTGGAATAGAAAGCTAAAGAGTTTCATCCAATAGTTCATATTTTACTAGATAAATTGTTTGTGTAGTTATCCCTTGATGAGGGTGTAGAGAAGTAATTGTTAAACCATGTAGACTATTTGTCTCATGTTTTTGTAATTCAACTTGGCTTGGAGAACATTACAATATTTCCAGTTTGTAACAATTGAAAACAATGTCCCATTTATCTCAAGTAAATTGATTAAGATATAAGAGAATTATTTTTATCAACAAAATTTTGACTTGGACAGTCGAAGAATAAATGCACAATTTCATCAACGACTTGATAAAACTAAACAATTCAAACTATTAAGAATTTAATTTAAATATGAAAACATGAATTATATTTTGAAATAAAATAAGGAAATATCAACTAATGTGAATTAATTGTAAACGTGATAATAGATTAATTATCTTACCAATTTAAATAAATCATAATTTTTAATCATCTATCTAAAATCAAGAGAGATGTGCTAATAAGTTTATAGGTGCAAAAACAATTTAAATTCCATACCTAGTCTTCAGTTGTCTTAGAATATCCAATCCTTCTCTTCTTTAATTTGTCATTGGCATCTGAGAAATGTCTTGCAGAGTGCACACAATCAACATTAAATAGGGTTTTATAGAACATTTTATTTGTAGAATTCAATTGACAAAAACATTGAATCACCTCAGTGAGTTCAACTAATGAATCCATGAATTGAGCATTATACCTTTTGTATTTTATCTTCGCCTCCACAAATATACTGTATAATGTATCTGTTATAATTCTTTTGTTTCTTGAATGGTGTGTTGATGTTAAACTATCCAAAATTTGATGTTTACAACATCTAAATCTATTTCATTTACAGTCTCGAAAGGGTTTATTAGTGAATCAGACTCAATGATATCAAATGAAATTATAAGTGCATCATGCACTGATGCTCAAAATATATATAGGAATAATTTGACTAATAATTTAATATTTGGATAATCTTCTGACATCAATTTAAACACTTTAGGGACTTCTATACATCTTTGAACTTCCACTTTTCTACTAAAAATTTTGAAAATAACTAACAATGTTTGATTTTTCATGAATTTCATCACTTTCATCTTCCAGTTTCATTGTCTCAGATTTAACTTGCCTAAATTTTAGAAATTTGAGAGTAGGTTTGAAATCGATGTCCGCAATTCTCTCTTCTACATCATTTAAATATATTATGTTCAATGCAAGTAATTAAACATCGTGTTTATCATATAATATTTTATTAAACTTTTTACCTCTTTGTCACAAATAAATAAGTATAGATGATGTTTTTTTACCTCTCACACAACGACATTTTAAAACTTTGGTGATAGATTATAAAAGATTTGTGCAACTCTTTATACCAATTTTAGTGAAACTTTATAGTTAACCATCTTAACCACTGAATTATTTATTGTATTTGATGAGTCATTATTTGATTCTTTAATCAACTTTGTTTTAAATCTTAGATAATCCACTTGATTATAAACAAATTTCACTTTTATCTTTTTAATTACCTCCACATGGAAGTCGATGCCACTATCATTGTGACCATAGAAATTAACTATTGTTCTTAATATATTTGCCTCATTTCCATCTATGTATTGAAATAGATATATATCACAAAATGTATTTACATGACTTTTGTATCTCAACAAATCAATCTTACACAAACTCATATTCATTGGATGTATTGTACTTTATACAAGTAGAAGTTGTTGTTGACATTGTAATTTTAGTTGAAATAGTTTTTTATTTCTAAAATGGTAGTTGTAACATATTTCTTTCTTTGGGCCAAAATATTTTGCAAACAATATTAACAAATATTAACATAAATCCAAATCAAATTCTAGTTTCAAACAATGTAATATAGTGTTCTATTAAAAATGGGACCAACCAATCTATTCATTTCTAAGCGAATATAACTAATATATAAAATTACCATAGTACTGTATCACTCTACTCTCTTTATCTAACTGTGAACATCGAGATACTTGGTATGATGGTTTTATATATACTCCCTTAAAAATGGTTAAGTTAGTAAGTCATGCCAAATTTTAGTATAAAATTGTATGACAATTTTTGAAGTTTGAATTTTATGTTGTTTTGGGATAATATTTTTCCATTGTTGTTTTCAGAAGTTCTTGGCTCAAAGAAAGAAAATTTTTACAACCGCTATGTAAAAAATAAAAAAGTATGTCAAATCAAATTGTAGTGTCAACAACACCTTATACTTGTACTTTTGAAATAATTATGAAATATAATAAATTCAATATATATGTGTTTGTCTAAGATTTATATATTTTGAAATAAACAACCATAAACATCTTTCTTAATATGTATCTATTAGGATGCATAGACAAAAGCAAACTAAAGAAATTAGGAATCATGGTTAATTTCTATGTTTACTATGGAAATGAGAGGACTTCCAAGTGGAGCTAATTAATGAAAAATTAACTAAAATTGGTTTATTGTCAAGTGGACTATATCTAATTTAGACCAGATTTGATTGAAACATCAAATAATGATTTACTAGATATAATAAAGAATACAATATTTAAGTTGCATAACTATGAGAGCTTCAGTAAATATGGTATAAAGAGTTGCACAATTTTTTAGAATGTATCACTAAAGTTCTAAAATATCGTCGTGTAAGATGTAAAAAAAATCATCTATAGTTTTTTATTTGCAAAAAAGAAGTAAAAAGCTGGATAAAATTCCAGATTATCAACTCAATGCTTAATTACTTTTTTTGAGGAGAGTATATTTAAATGAGCTGGAAGAGGGCATTGCAGAAGGTGATTTCAAACCTACTGTAACAGTTCAAAAATCGAGGAAAGTTGAATTTGAGATGACAAAGCTTGCAGTTCAATGCAATAAAATTCATGAAGACTTAAGTGTTGTTATTTATTTTCAATTTTTTACGGTAGAAATGTGGATGTTCAAATATGTATAGAAGTTTCAAAAGTGTTTAAATAGAATTCATAAGATGATTTAAATGTTAATGTACTGGTCAAATTATTCTTAGCAAAATTTCAACCATCATTACTAGGTGGACTTCTAATTCCATTTGATATCATTGAGTCTGATCCATTCATTAAATTTTTGAAGATTGTAATTTAAACAAATTTAGTTACTGAAAACAACAATTTTTAGATAGTTGATGGTTAGAAAAACATTCAAGCAATGAATTAAGTTATAACAACTCTAATATTTAGTGTATTTGTGGCGAAGAAGAAAAGTTATGAAATACATAATGCTCGATTTTTGGATCTATTAGTTGAACCCAATTAGATTATTCAATTTTTTTTTTGTCAAATCATCTTTGAAAATAAAGTGCTTTATAAAACTCCACTTGTTGAGTGTGTGCACTTTTAATGATATTTCTTAAGTGGCAATGACAAATTAAGGATCATGAGGATTGAATATTCCAAGATAGTTTAAGACAAGGTACAAAATTTTATTTTCGTACGTAGAAACTTATTGTCATGTCTATTTTAGATAAATTATTAAACACCATGATTTATTTAAGTTGATAATATAAATAATCTATTATCATGTTTACAATTAATTTGAATTATTTTGTATTTCTTTATATTATTTCGAGATATAATTCATATTTTCATATCTACATTCAATTCTTAATAGTTTCAATTTATATTTTTCTCAGACCAATGATTAAATGTTGTGCTCATTTTTCGACTATCCAAATTCATATTTTGGTGATAATAAGATCCTCTTATATCTTGATCAAGCTACTTGGGATAAATGGGACATTAATTTTAGTTGTTATAAACTAGGAAAATTGTAATGTTCTCCTAGCCAACCTAAATTAGAAAAGTACAAGACAAATAGTATATATAGTTTGATAGTTTCTTCCCCTTGCCCCCTTTAGGAACTAACGACATAACCAATTTTTTCAGCAACAAATAAATTATTTGACAAAATTGTTTTGTTTTTTGTTCCAACTAAGCATCCAACAAATGTCATAAAATAAAAAGTTATTGTAATCAATTGAAATGTGCATAAGTTTGGTTCTTTAATAAGTTTATTAAATGCTTTGAATCTCTTGTAGTGTTATTCATATATGGTATTCGATAAACAAAGAAATCTAGCATTTTTCAAGACAAGGACATACTTCTTTCTATTATTGTTGGCTCTATTATATCTAGCTCATTAAAGGTTGGAGGATATACCAACAAGGAAGCCTAAGCTATCAGTAATGATAGATTTGGATTTTGAGTTTATTTATTTATGGTGTTAGTTAAGACCATTCCTGCATTTGTGGGGTATGTGTTGTTCTTTTTCTCATTCCTGATCACTATTTCCATATTCAATATTCTCTCGATAGAGGATCAACTAACCAAGCATAGTTTACTTCCCTAAGAAAACTTATTGAGGTTGTTATGCTTAGAGGTTTTAAGAAGTTGTAGATCATGAGTGATTCCGGGCTTGTATTGATTAGGCCAATAGGAAAGAATCAATTAATAAATATAAATTTATGTCATTTGTTGGTGGACTTTTATAAGTCAATTATATCTTTTAAATGAAATTATTTCACAAACATTCTTCGCGAACTCAACACTTCAACAGACTTTGACAAAAATTCTTTCAGGGACATTCTTCATGAACTCATACTTCAGCGAATGAGTTAGTTCTTGATAGTGTGATGAAAGATTCTACAAACTTTCTTTTGAAGTCTTCCTATCATGTTTCTTGTGTTATAAAGTAAGGATTTTTTTGAAGAAGATAAGGTTATATAACCTCAAGTAGTAGATAGATTGGAAAAGGGGTTTTTTGTAAAGCTAATTAATCACGTATAGTGGAAAGGCCCATAGGGAATGAAGTTTTAGTTGTGAACAGATAACGTCTATGAAAACGTATATGTTATTTCTCCAATGGATGAGGATCATCTGTCTTCCATTAGTATTTTGAGTTTGTACTTGGAACATATGATCAAACTGTCCCTCTTAGCAAACTGTCTCTATTATCAAACTGTCTGTTAGCAATGGCTCAATGCAGTGATGATTCAGGCAAGTGTATAATGTGATTTGAAAGACACCTTATCTCATATGCATTGAACATTGATTTAAACTAGTGTGTAATGAGATTTCATGTTTCTTACTATACTCTGTCTTCAAATTTAATAGTCCATCCATGCTGCATAACAGTACTAGTTTCTTGGTGATCGAACCATACTCTGTCTTCAAATTTAATAGTCCATTCATGCTACATAATAGTACTAGTTTCTTGGTGATCCAACCATTGTGGATCTCGCAGTGTATGGTAATTTCATTTTTAAGTGTTCGTTAGTAGTACTTTCCAGTCAGGGAATTCATAAACCTTAATATGTTGTGGTAAATTCAAAGATACTTTCCTATCAGGGGATTCCTAAACCTTAATATGCCATGTTACATTCAAAAAGGGAAAAAATGAACTTACTCTAAAGGAATTTGTCCTCTCAATTACCACACTTTGAGACTATCATTTATTTTCAATTAATCAATTAGAAATAGAGAATTTTTTGCTGTCCTACATCTCCATTGTCTTCTTCATCTTTTCCCAGTGCTTTTCTCATGGTTGTGCATATTGAAGTTGCTTCTCCTTTGAATGTATTAAAGAACCATGGCAATAGGTATCAGAGACAAAAATGGTCCTACTAAGACTCAAATGGTGAAGATCAATAGATATCGATGATGAGTTTACGTGCAATTCATGGAGTAAACCTTTAATCGAAACATTTTGAAAGAGAGTGGATGAGGACATAAAGAGATAAAGAAATGGGCTAGTTTCAAAGAGAAAGAAGTCAACAACAACGGAAAATGAGACAACGAATAGACAAGGAAGAAGAATGAAAATAAGTAAGGTTTTTTTCAAATCAGCAAAATATATAAACGAGAGGAGACATTTTTGTTTATCCCCTCGATTTTTTTTTTCCTTTCTTTGTTTTGGGTACCACCACCTTTGCACATTAAGCCTTGCTCTTAGTATCCTTCTCTACGTACATGAAAAAGTTGTCTCCCATAGATATTTCTCTCATGGCTATTTACTCTCACATTTCTGACTTGATCTAACATAATTCTCCATCTGCTGTACCCACTCCCCAGGAGAGAACTGTCTTACAAAAATATATCAAATTTAGCCAATTATCAAACCATACATCAATTGGGTGTAGCTCCAGTTGTTGAGAGGGAACTAGTTATCCTCCTACATCTGGGTTCATATTCCACTTTGTGACATGCTTTCTCTCTTCATGAGCTAATTGCTGACAGTTGAGCTAGCCTTGAGCCCTGAAAAATCCAGTTTACCCTGGCTACCATTCTCAGAATGAGGGGAAGTACCTAGTGGGTTTCCTCCCAGAAATTCATTATGCAGAGCAAAAAAAGGAATATCAAACCACAAATGGGACATCTAAATTCGCTATGTCTAAGTGCCTACTTTGCTCCAATCAGTAGCCTTTTCTAACTGTGTTTGTTTTCTTTCTTAACTGTGCCAAGCACTATGTTACAATGTCAACTATGGCATTCTAGTATCTTCTATTTTTCATTTTCAAATACTATATCTAGCTGCTGCATTGTTGTATTGTTCATGTGCCGAATGCTTCATCGTTGTTGCACTAATAGCCATGCCTTTTGTTGATATTAACCATGCCAATTGTGTGATGGTATTTGATAAATGTTTATAAGTCTGTTAACTGTGTTTTAATCACTATCCTATTATCCTGTTCGAGCTTATTTGTCTCTTGTGCAAAATTCCAGTGTAGTAATTTTTAATGCTTCCCTTTATTGCATTTTAGGAAAAAAATGGTCGTCTAAGTTTTATTAAGCATTGCACTCAAATGAAAATACCCTCTCCTATCACACTCTAATATTTTCTTTTATTGCTTATGGAGGCAGCCAAAATAAAGATGGTTCTCTCTTTTATTCAAATCCTTTTTTGTAGTTAATATGATTGGGTTCACTTGAACCGGTGCAATAACTTCTGCTGAGCACCCCCTATAAAGATCTGATGCAGTCTGCTCGGTTCATCGGCTTTCTCCTTGGCCTTTGACTTCTGTCTTTTCTTCATATATTATGATCCCCTCTATGTCAGCCATGTTGGGCGCACAGGGCTGCCTCCCTTCTTCCTCGTACAAAGATTGGTTTAACAACCCATCCAAGGTTCCCTGTCTGCACCAGGAACTTGGTCACAGATTTTGATTTTATCCATCTTTCTCCCTCCAGTTAAATCCCACCTCAAACATGTAACCCTCCAACAAACACATACCTGCCCACTAGATCCATCATCCACTACCCATTGTGTGAATGTGTGGCTTGAATAGATGGACCACCACCATAATGTCAACATAGGAGCAACATTAAAAATCCCGTATGCACTAAATGCCTAGATCCAACTGAAATTGAAGTTATGAACGAAATACGCCCTTGGTCCAAAGTCCAGTACAACCATCAACATAATTAAAACCTTGAAGGGTGAGTCTTGTCAACAAAACAATGAAGAATAAATGATATGGCACCTGAACACCTGCACCATAGTAGAATAGTGAGGGTCATCATTGATTAGCTTTGAAGGCCATCCCAAAACATTGGGAAACATAAATATCACTGGAAGTTCCATCCTTCATTACCATCATCCTGAGTTCACCGTAGATTAGATAACCCCAAGAGGATGTAGGGTACCTTTTCATCCAAAGTATGCTCTACTAGATGTAGTTGTGGCAGTGGCATAGCCAAACTTAGCACCTCTCCTTTATTTCTCACACTCACTGACTAGTACTTTGTCACTACTCAAAGCCTTGTCTTGAGCATTGAGATGGCACAAGTAGCAAAGTTGATGATCATCAGCCGGGGCCCTACTCATTATGCAAAAGGCAACTCTTCAGTGCTTAAGTAGCTAACAAAATGCTCAAGATCCATTGCAACTTTGTCCGCCAGGGCATGTATTTGTAGGGAATAATTATTCACAACTGTGGATTTGTTAGACCTACAAAAATCTCGTTGATCAGACATAGTTCCTAGTTCCTAGTGCACTTGACTTCAAAGATGTATCAAACGGTAGTACAACATGTGCTCCGTTGAATTATGACAATTGCACTTCCCAGTGATAATGGATATACATGACTGTATATATCTTCTAATGCATAACCTATGCACACCTATGATGTAATGATTAATCCTAGGAGCAACCAAATATGAGAACTTAACTGCCAGTTTTGTTCCCAGGTAGGAATATCAACAAATCATTTTCTTTAAATCATTCTACTTTAGAGTGGGATGAGGTGAAATTTTAGCCTACCAAGAAATTCAGTGAGAAGATAACAATAATAAACACAAATAATTAAAAAAAGAAAAAAAATCACTGGTAGATCATAACCCAGAAGCTAGTACTTCAGAAGAATTTCCAAAGGACCCCAAGCCTATGGAAATTTGTAAGTAAAAAGAATGCTAACGTGTTGTCAAGGAAATCTGTAATAAAAAAGAATGTCAAGCTATGCTTCAGTCTCAGGCCTCTACAAGAAAATGTATATGTTATGTCTCCAATGCATGAGGATCACCTGTCTTCCATTAGTATTTTGAGTTTGTACTTGGAACATATGATCAAACTAGCCCTGTTAGCAAACTGTCCTGGCTATCAAACTCTCTGTTAGCAAACTGTCCCTGTGCCTTCTTATTTGGTGAGCCAAACTCCTTTTGTTTCCATGTATCACAATTTGGGTAGAGAGTGCCACCTTTCATGCTTCCTCTCCTTTGGACTTTTTATTGATGATGTTATTCAGGCATAGAGGGATTTTCCTCCCCCTCGATACATAGTAAGAGAGTTCCTTTGTCTTCTGAAACTGCTTGCTTAGCCATTTGATTGACTTGGGAGTTGAATCTTTTTCTAACCTGAAAATAGTGGAATTATTTAAATAAATTGAGTAGTAGGACCATTTTATGCTAGATGCATGCCAGGCCTTAAGAGGAGGGATCTCTTTCCTGCCTCAGTGATCTTGTGATTGTGTTGGAGTCCTCAACTGAAATTTCTTTCTTAGCCATTTGATTGACTTTGGATTTGAATCTTTTCCTAACCTGAAAATAGTGGACTTATTTAAATGCATTGAGTAGCAGGACCATTTTATGATAGATGCATGCCAGGGCTTAGGAGGAGGGAACTGCTTCAATGATCTTGTGATTATGTTGGAGTCCTCAACAATAACTACATCCCTTTGCACAATGTCCTTCAGGAACCTGACTCCTTGATACATTGTTAGTGCTTCCATTTGTTATTAGTTGCTTGTCCCTATCTCCAGCAAAATTTTAATTTCTAGGGACTTCTTCCACTCAGAAAAACACAACGCAAGGTCTTGATCTCCATTGAATCCATTCCCTCTAGTTCCATAGTGTTGGCATAAAAATTTTTAGCTACTGCTACTCTTTGGGTATCCTTACAATTCATATACCGTGGATCAATGCAGTGATGATTCAGACTATTTTATAATGTGATTTGAAGGACATCTTATCTTATTTGCAATGAACACTGGTTTAAACTAGTGCGTAATGAGATTTCATGTTTTTTACTATACTCTGTCTTCAAATTTAGAAAAATTCCTTCCTTCCACTTATGCCACGACACCTCTATCTTGGCACAAAATCACACATATTTCAAGATCATTGGCTTCTTAGGTTGGTTTTATTGAATTCCAACTATGGAGGCATGCATTCTTTTAGCATGAGGAAGAATGTAAGAATGAGATATGTTCTTTTAGCATGAGCGAGAATGTAAGAATGACAGGGAAAGAACTCTCCAAGAAAATGTATATGTTATGTCTCCCATGCATGAGGATCATCTGTCTTACATATAGTATTTTGAGTTTGTACTTGGAGCATATGATCAACAGGGTAGGTGAAAGCAATGTTGAAAATATTGCTATTGACAAAATATCGGCGAGGGTCCAGAAAACATCTTGTTGGCAATATCGGTGAAAATATCAACAAAATAATGATAAATATCGGCAAGCATAAAAACTAATTTTTTTTCAAAATTTTAAACATAGCTGATATTTTGCCGATATTTGCCAAAATATCGTGATCTTTTCAAAACAAAAAATATCCCGATATTTTCAAATATCGTCGATATTATTAACAATGGGTGAAAGAGCATTTAATACAACGGGGTCAAAAGATAGAGCCTTTACAAGGGATACAGGGCAGCAATGAATTATTGGTTTATGAGAGGAAGCCCATCCTTTGATAAGAAAACACATGTGATGTTTTCATATGGGGTTTCTAGATAACTCGTGATAGATTTTTAGGTAACTCCGTTCTGCCAGCTCCATGCGGATGATCTCTTTTGCTTATAGAGAGACTTATCCCAGACCAAATCCATCTCTTTTACCAAGCTTTCTATCCAAAGCTTGAGATGGTAGGATAGATTTTGTTTCTGCTTTAGATGGTAGGATAGATGGTAGGACAAATTTGTGGTATACATAAATCTAGCACTCGCTAGATTTCTCAGTCTACAATGTTTCTATCTGCTCGAATTTGCGCTAAAAGGAAATCTAACACATGTTAGATTTTCTTTTACATTGCAATGTTGCTAATATAGCACACATTAGACTTATTTAGTCCTACAATGTTGTTATGTTCTTGTGTTTGTGCTTGAAGGAAATATAACATGTGTTAGATTTCTTTCAAATCAAATTGTGCTTGGGTTTGTGTTGGAAGAAAATTTAACACAATCTAGAAGTCTTATACTCTACAACGTTGTTGTTGGAAATGTGCTTGTATTTGTGGTAGACATAAATGTAGCACATGTTAGATTTCTCGCTTTACAATGTTGTTGTTGGCAATGTGCTTGCATTTGTGTTAGACATAAATCTAGTAGTTGCTAGATTTCTCACTCTAGAATATTTCTATGTGCTTGTGTTTCTGCTAAAAGGAAATTTAACACATGTTATATTTTCTTATACATTGCAATGTTGTTAATCTAGCACACGTTAGACTTATTTAGTCCTAAAATGTTGTTATGTTCTTGCATTTGTGCTAGAAGGAAATATAACATGTCTTATATTTCTTTCAAATTTAAATTTTCTTGTGCTTGTGTTGGAAGAAAATTCAACACAAGCGAGATTTCTTATACTCTACAAGGTTGTTGTTGACAACCTGCTTTTTTTTGTGGTAGACATAAATCTAGCACTTGCTATATTTCTCACTCTACAATGTTTCTATGTGCTTGAGTTTGTGCTAAAAGGAAATCCAACACATGTTAGATTTTCTTTTACATTGCAGTGTTGTTAATCTAGCACACATTAGACTTATTTAGTCCTAATATGTTGTTATGTTCTTGTGTTTGTGCTAGAAGGAAATATAGCATGTGTTAGAATTCTTTCAAATTTAAATGTGCTTAAATTTTAGCACAAGCTAGATTTCTTATACTCTACAATGTTTTTGTTGGCAACATGCTTGTATTTGTGCCAGACATAAATCTGGCACTTGCTAGATTTCTCACTCTACAATGTTTCTATGTGCGCCAATTTGTGCTAAAAGGAAATCTAACACATGTTAGATTTTATTTTACATCGCAATGTTGTTAATCTTGCACACATTATAGAATTATTTAGTCCTACAATGTTGTTATGTTCTTGTGTTTGTGCAAGAAGGAAATATAGGATGTGTTAGATTTCTTTCAAATTTAAATGTCCTCGTGTTTGTGTTGGAAGAACATTTAACAAAAGCTAGATTTCTTATACTCTACAACGTTGTTGTCAGCAATGTGCTTTTATTTGTGGTAGACATAAATCTAGCACTTGCTAGATTTCTCACTCTACAATGTTTCTATGTGCTCAAGTTTGTGCTAAAAGAAAATCTAACACATGTTAGATTTTATTTTAAATTGCAATGTTGTTAATCTAGCACATAATAAACTTTTTTAGTCTTACAATTTTGTTATGTTCTTTTCTTTGCGTTTAAAGGTAATATAACATGTGTTAAATTTCTTTCAAATTAAAATGTGTTTGTGTTTGTGTTGGAAGAAAATTAAAAAAAATCT